>CM060318.1:2051683-2099183 GCA_030674155.1 Stramonita haemastoma
TCAGGGCTGGCCATCAAGTGTTTCATGTGTAACTCGGCGCCCACACGCAATGCTCGGGGCTGTGCAGAGCTGCCCAAGGACAATGCCCTCTTCCAGCAGGACTGTGACTACCTGCCTGAAGCACGCGCCAACAGGACCAGGTACACCGTGTGCCGCAAAATGCACCAGAAAAGTAAGAGGACTCTTTAGTACTTCACTGCTGTCAGGTCCAGAGTAGCGATATGTCTAGAAGAAGGTAGGGATGTGGATGGGAGGAGTGAGGTGGGGGCGGCAGGGGGTGGGGGGTGGGGGTGAGGGTGTACGGGTAGCACCCGGCAGAGGGCATTATTTTTATGTAAAAATTGTTTTTTTTTGGTTATCGAGTACTTTGATAGGGACGTCTCCCCTTTTTGTCTGTCTGTCTGTCTGTCTGTCTGTCTGTCTGTCTGTCTGTCTGTCTGTCTGTCTGTCTGTCTGTCTCTCTCTCTCTCTCTCTCTCTCTCTCTCTCTCTCTCTCTCTCTCTCTCTCTCTTTCTCTCTCTCTCTCTCCTCGCGCGCGCGCGCGGCGCGCAAGTGTGCGTGTATGCGTGCGTGCGTGTGTGAACGCGCGTTGTGTGTGTGTAAATTCCGAAAAATGGTTGCCATATTTACCAGCATAGATGTATTTTTGCGTCATGTGTGAGCTTTAACTTTTCTCTGAAAAAAGGTAATGATTATGTTATTGATCATTTTCATGTCTGTTGTCGGTGTAATAGCTAGCAATTGTACCTGTAGGCTACTAGGTGAAACTGCTGAAATACCCCCCCCCTCTCTTTTTTTCTTCAGTACTGTGTTGAGAAGAGTCTCACAAGTATCAGGCTAACGCCCTTAACAACTCCCCCCCCCCTCCCCACCGTCGTGATTATTAGAAAAGAACAATAGGTCCAGCTAAAGCACTTTACGCAGTGACGTCATAGGTCCCTGAAAAGGTCAAGAAGTGAGAATATCTTTCTGTGGACCAACCAACAGTGTATCCAGACAGTTTCTGACATTGACAACACATAATCACGAACAGGAATGTGCTGGCCTTTTGACTTCTTTTAGTGACAGTTCCAGTGGCTGGGTACAGAAGTTTTCTCTATGGGAACAGATGTCATCCTCTTTTTTATTTTATTTTTTTATTTTTTTACTCTTCATCTTGTCTGTAGTATTTTTCTTCTTCAGTCACTCCTGTTCACCATACTAAAGTTCTGATGAGTGGTGAAGGGAATGAGGGTTCAGCAATAGATGGTGGATGAATAAAGATAGAGGCATTTCCATGACCTATGTGGTCAGAGAGGAGCGAGGCATCAGAGACCTCAGCTTCTCTAGGGGCCAGCATATTGGTGGCGGCGCCCATCCCATCTCCCTCGCTGCTTTACCTTCCCTGACCCGAACAGAGGGCAGGTACCTATTTACACCTGGGTGAGCTGAGGGACTGTACTGAAGCCAAGGCATGCAAACGGTCACCCATCACACTTGGTAAAACCAGGCTCAAACGCTGCGTTAGCCTTTAGTTTGGGGAAAGTGAGTGCTCTAACTACTGAACTATCCGTTCCCCAAAGTGATGAAGCTTTTTGTGAAAGTTTTGTTTTCTGCAGATCTGTTCAGGTGATCACAGCTTCTCTAGCTGGCTGCCCAGTCTTCAATGGTGTCATGCCCCAAGGGTCTGTAAGAGTAGGGGATAGGTGAAGGTGAAGGGACCACAGCCACACTGTGTATCCGTTGGATGATTATAGGGGGTGATAGGGGAGGGAGGGAGGGAGGGTAAACTTTGGGTAGAAAGAATTGCAGGTGGCAAGGAAGGGGGAAGAGGAGGGGGAGGGTGTGGGGAACAGAATATCAGAATGAAGAGCTTGCACAATGGCTGACGGTGCTGCCATTGACCAATGAAAGCATTTCCCTCTCTTCTCTTATAGGGGACGGGATAGCTAAGTGGTCAAAACGCTGGCTTTCCCCCAGACAGGTTAAGCAGCGTTGAGCGTGGTTACCAAGGAGATGGGTGACCGTTTGCACGCCTTGGCTTCAGTACAGATCCCCCAGTTCACCCAGCTGTAAATGGGTACCTGCCCTCTTTAGGGTCAGGGAAGGTAAAGCAGCGAGGGAGAGGAGATGGGCACGCCCTCAACATGCTGGCCCCTAGAGAAGCTGAGGTCTCTGATGCCTCGCTCCCGTACGACCACAATTGTTATGGGACACCTTTACCTTACCTTACTGCTCCATTGTCATGATGTCGTGTTGTGGGCAGTGTTTTTTTTTTTACACTGCTCCAATGCCTTGTTGTCCTGTTGTGGGCAGTTTTTATGTTCTTTTTACACTGGTCCACTGTTGTATTGTTGGCATTTTGTTTTTTACACTGCTCCATCATTCTTCTTGTAGATGGCTTGATGGAAAAAAGCAAATTTATTGCTTACTCAATGTACCATCTGGAAATACAATTTTGACTTGACTTAAATTTTGACTTGACTTGACCTGTGGTGGTTGTTGTGGGCAGTTTTCGACAACGACGGCAACACGGAGGAGCGCATCATCCGGCAGTGCGGCACGGAGACGGAGGTGGGGTGCACGTGGCAGACACGGCCCAACACGCTGCACATGGAGACCTGCCACTGCCGCACAGACCTCTGCAACGGCGCCCCGGGACCTCCCCCTCCTCTGGCCTGCCTCCCCCGCCATGGGCGGCCTGCTGACCCCGCTGCTGGGCTCCTGGCTGTGGGGACGATGGGCCCTGCTGTAGACTGTGGGGGACATGTGAGGGGGACACTGGGGTCTCTGGGCTGTGTCTGTGTGGGGGTTATTTATGGGTTGATTTCTTTCTTTATTTCTTGAGTTGTGTGTGTATGTGTGTGTGTGTGTGTGTACATAACTGTCTTTTTTTTCTTTTTTTTTTGAGTGGATCTGGATTTTTGTTGTTGAGAAATAGTTTTGGGATAGTGGAGTTGATTTGATATTGAGTTTCATTGAAAAATTATTTATGGAGTTGTTTTTGTTATATGATGTTGTTATGTTATAGCAAATTGTTCTATTTTATGTTATGTTATGATTATTATATTATATTATATTATATTATATTATATTATATTATATTATATTATATTATATTATATTATATTATATTATATTATATTATATTATATTATATTATATTATATTATATTATATTATATTATATTATATTATATTACATCATATTTAATCATATATAGTATTTTCTATTCTATTCTATTGTAATTCATTATATTATGCATGAAATTGTGTTCAAAGTTTTCGAAAACAATGTTCTCTGATATTGTCTGGAAGCGTATGAGTTCTGTTGTTTACACAATCAGGTTCGTTTGAACGGGAATTTCAGTTCTGTGTCTCTTTTAACCCCCCCCCCCCCCCAATTTCATTCATTCATTTATTATTTATTCTTTTGTTTCGAAGATAATGGAATAAGCACTTATGCGCTTTTTTAAAATCCAGTCCCTGTGTGTATGCATTTTTGTAAATTTTGTCATTGTTCATGATTTTTTCCAATCTATTCATTCGGTAATTTTGAACACATAGGGTGTGTATCGATTTACCTGTCGGGTATTTTCCGCAAGACAACATAGTGATGGTGAGATTTAGCTTCAAGTTTTTATCAGTTTATTTATTTTAAAAATGACTCTTTTTGTCCATTCCTTAACCTCTCACTTCATAATCGGGTTCATTGTCTGAATTCGTTTGTTAAACAGTTTTTCACGAAAAAAGTAAATGTTATGTTAAAATATTCCTCTCATCACCTTTAATATTATGTTGTGTGAAAATGTGACTCTCATTATCTTTAAAAATTATGTTATGTTAAAATGTTACTTTCATCACCTGTGTGAAAAAAAATATAATCACAAACTTGTGTTGAAGAAAAAAAAACCAACCTTTAAAAAAAACATGAGAGAATTGAGTATCAGTCGCTGTTAGTTTTTCCATATGTTTTGCCTTTTTTCTTCTACGTTCAGTATGTGCTCTTTCCTACATTTCTGATGCTTGCAGACTGTAAGGCATCACAGAGGGGGATAGAAACGGAGATGAAATCATTTTTTGTGTGATTGATTTTACCTCCTGTCTTGTGTTGGAAGTTTTTGAACTTCATCCGATTTTAATGTAGCTTTTCTTTCTGTATGACCACAATCATTCCACCTATCTATGCACTTGGAGAGGTTTGTTGAAGCAATACCTTGGGTCGTAGTAGACTTCTTTCGTTGTTTTTGTTTTCTTTGTTTCATTTTGGTTTGGGTTTTTGCTGCCTCATTCTCTGTATGCTCTAGTGCTACTGTTGTCACGCCTCTTCTACTGATCTCACCACCTCCCACAGGGTTTTTCTTTACGTTTTCTTAGGCCAGTGAACTGCAGGAATGGCCAGCCATCCTCAGGGCACCTTGCACTAGTGGGAGCCCTGTGCATTCCCTTATAACAGAGACATCAGTGGAGAGAGAGAGAGAGAGAGAGAGAGAGGAATGAGAGAGAGAGAGGAGAGAGAGAGAGAGAGGGAGAGTAGAGAGAGAGAGAAGAGGAGAGAGAGAGGAGGAGAGAGAGAGAGAAAACACATGTGGCTAGTTCTGAAGTTAAATTAACAACGACAGTGTGTTTATTAGCAGGCACAAAACAATGCCATGCTTATGTACAACTCTACTCTCTCTCTCTCTTCTCTCTCTCTCTCTCTCTCTCTCTCTCTCTCTCTCTTCTCTCTCTCTCTCTCTCTCTCTCTCTCTCTCTCTCTCTCTCTCTCTCTCTCTCTACTATACATACATACTACATACATACATACATACATACATACATACATACATACATACATACATACATACATACATACATACATACATAGATTAATTGCAAAGGATGTAATTTTTAAATAATATTTATCTACCATGAATTTTTTTTTTTACCCGTCAGAGACATGAGCTTAACACTGTCGTAAATTTTATATATTTATCTTTTTTTTTTCAGCATAGTTTAATGTCCTTATGTCAGGGAGGCTTTTGTCTAGAAGTTTCACGTGTTTACGTCACATTAGCTCTATTATTAAAGTAAACACTTCCTTGTGCAATATCATTCCATGCTATCCACATTTCTCCTTTAGCTGTAACTGTGCAGGTTATATATAAATCATGCCCTGTGTATTTCTATCACACTTATGAATCATGATTCATTATTTTGCATTGTGTTTCTTCATTGTCTTTTTTTTTTTTTTTTAAATAAACGTTCACGTGGACAACGAGGACAAAGTAAATATTTTTTTTAATTTATTTTTTTTTAAAAAGACATTTCAAAATAATATTTTTAAGCTTCAAGGATGGTTAGCTTGTGAACGCTTTGCGTGAGAAAATATTGCATTCTCTGCACAGCTATTACTGGCTTCAGTGCCAGTTTTCCAGCGATTTCTCTTCTAATCGTGTATATCATAGGCACCATCATGTTGAATGCATTGTAATGATGTATAAGCAAGTGGAGGAATGACTTTTTCATATATTTATAGTAGTAATGGAGTGTAAACTAGTATGAATTGTGAGAAAGTAGTGACGCTGTTTTGTCGTTTGCCATCATCGCAAAATGATAACGTGTAAGTGCAAGTCTTTGATGTAGGGGAAGTAAGTAAGCCTTTTTGTGGCCATGATGTTTTATTAATCCCCTTTATTAGGTTTGCTTTTATCTTGGGTTTTTGTTGTAGTATTTGCTTGGATTTGCTTTGTTGGTTTGACTTGGGTTTTTTTCACTTTCAAAATTAAATGCTTCCAATCCATAGTGATATCTTTAAAAAATCATTATTATTGATAATTTCCCTTCCAAAATTTGATGTCGTTGGTGTCAAAAAGTATTGTCACTGGAAAAAAATCAAATGGTCACGATCACGATGTAGGAGAAATGTGTGTGTGTGTGTGTGTGTGATGTGTGTGTGTGTGTGTGTGTGTGTGTGTGTGTGTGTTGCAGAAGGGTGTGATGAAGTTGTGACGTGTTAATAATTATATTCATGATGTGTGATTTGAGCACATGCAGTTTTGAACTTGAACAGTTCTTTTTGCCGTCATGATGATGATGATGATGATCATCATCACCATAATCACCATCACCGTCATCATCATCATCGTCATCATCATCATCATCATCATCATCATCATCATCATCATCATCATCATCATCATCATCATCATCCCATAGTAATGATAATAATGATAATAATAATAATCATGATCATCGTACCCATATCATCATCATCATCATCATCATCATTATCGTACCCATCATAACTATTCATCATCATCATCATATCTCATTCATCATCATCTCATCATCGTACCCATCATAACTATCATCATCATCATCATGGTGTCTTTATACTGAACCATCCACTCATCTCGCTATCAGCGCTACCACTCCATCCAGTGCACCACACCCAGCCCTTGCCTCCCTGAATATCCATCCATGTGCAGCAGCAGCAGCATTGTGGAAGGAAGGAAGGAAGGTTAGTTAGCCAGTCTCCATCTTCATGGACCGGAGTGTAGGCTATGTGAAGACTAGCTCTGCTCTGAATCCCAGCCAGCCCTGTGGGCATCAATCAGCCAGCCTCCACACATCTAACTGCATTTGGTTTACAGGGCTGGGTTAGGATACAGCACTGACTTCGATTTTTTAAAAATCTGAATGTGTCAGCTTTTAGTATTGCGTGATGATCAAGGGTAATGAGGATGGTGCAATGCTGCTGCTGTGGAAGTGCATATGCATTGAGACTTCTTGACAGGGTTGTACTCTACGCTTACTATCATGATATATCCCGGTGTCAACCGGCCCGAGAGATAGATACAGACACCTGCAGTGTTGTCCAGCTAGTTGGAGCAACACTCTCAAAACACTCTTGGCGAAGGGGGTAGAGAGCTAAATATAAAAAAGCAGAAATTCCCAGCACAGAACTTTCAGAAGGTGGGAATGCTACTTATACTGACAGCCCCCCACCCCCACCCCCACCCCACACCACCCCCTGGCTTTGTACACTGTAACATGGTTTTGTTGTGTTTGATTCTTCTGTGTTTGCTGGTTCATTGTTTGTTCATTGGGTTAAGTCACTGGGCCACAAAAAGATGGAGAAAGACAAAAGAAATGATTTTTACAAAAACTGAAAGGGCTGTGGAGAAAAAGAGTGTCAGAAAGGAAAGAAAGAGAAGAGAAGGAAACAGAAGATTCAGGCCAGAGTTATCTTTCCTGACGTAATGTGTGGATGTCGTGATTTCGTACATGTTCCCCGGGCATTTTCCACACTACTTATGTAACAACACCTGTGTTGGAATAAATTGTCACCTGTCTTACCAGACCGACCCTGTAGCCTGATGTATATATCACACCCAGCAACTAGCAGTTCCACAGCCAGAGGGATGCTTTCAGATACATGGACTTTTTAAAAATCAGCAGCTGCGTGCCATGATGTTTTGTGTTCAACAATAATGAACGTTGTATTGAATCGTATGGTTTTGTATCATCATGTTTTGCATGGACTTGTATGCCGTTTTATTCTCTTGTTTTTGCATTATGTATGTAGGGTAAATTGTCATAGATCTCTTCGTCTCAACATTGGGGCTTCTGTCCTCCCAGAACAGAGCGTCGCATACTGTTCCTCTTGTTGATTTTTGTTTTACCTGAATGTTTCTTTCTTTTTGTTGGAGTAGGTTCTTTTAGAGGCTTGTTACACGAAGGGCCTTTTTGTATCCTTTTATATGAAGGACTAGAACCCATGTCACCACTCCAAGTCTTGGGGAAATCAGGAGAAAAAAACCTGGTGTTGTATCAGATTTGAGCTTCATCCCGCACCAGCCAATGTCTGCACTATTGACATGGTTACTGTTTTTTTTTCTTTTTTCATTGATTTGTTTGTCATCTTCCTGAGTTTATTATTGATGTTTGAATGCTCCACTATATAAACCCTGGGATACATTATGGAATTAAAATATGATGGCGACATTATTTCATTACAACCAATCATCCAGATTTTCTTGAAGCAATACCCCTTCCCCATTTTGAAAGCGAACTTTTCTGCCTAGAGATGTTTATATGCGTTGTCATTTACAGAGCAAGCCCCTATACACAGAATCTATAAACAGAGAGTGAGAAGAAAATTCCCCACTGTCTTGTCCTACCCAACTTCCGAAAAAGTTGCTTCTCCCAAGACCATTTCTGTTATAAAAAATCGGTCAACATTTTCTTTACCAAAAAAAGGTACGGCTGTTATTTATAATATTTTTTTTCTAATTCGATGGATTGTTTCGCGTTTGTTTTTTCTGTTATGTCTTCGGGCTTTGTTTGCATGATGCAAACGTAGGACTTGAACAATGTTTAGGAAAATGTTTGTATAATTGTGTTAAAACAATTTTTTTATGGTCAGTCTTTCTATTTTGAGATAATGTGTAGGGGTGTGTGACACCACCTTGTGACACCCCCACTTAAGGCGTTTGTGCTATAATCAACGAAGTCTTACCTCCCTTGATTCGCAGTGTTTATGTGTAATGTTGGCAATTGGCATAGTTTATACATACACATTTTCCCCCACTTTGTAAATAGTGTAAATTTTGTTGAAGAAACGATAAGGCGACCAGCTGATTTGAGGTGTGAAGATATTTCTAGTGATTATTGTTTGTTAACTGAAGACGAAGCGCTGGTTCAGTGAAGGCGGCTGTGTTGTTGTTATTTCTGTTGTTATCCCTGTGAAGAATTTGACGCTGTTTGGTTGGAGGGGGGAAGGGAGAGGGAGTCAGGGGGGTGGGGGTGGAGAAGGGGAAATGTGGCCTGTGCTGTGCTGTGAGGGGATCAGGTGGGTTAGAAGTAAACCAAACCAACAGCAGGAATCTGAGAGGAAGATATTTTGTTCTCTGGCTCTGTTCGTTCCCTTATCCCTCGGAGAGAGAGAGAGAGAGAGAGAGAGAGAGAGAGAGAGAGAGAGAGAGAGAGAGAGAGAAGAGAGAGAGAAGAGAAGAGAAGAGACAGACAGACACAGAGAGAGACAGAGCCCATGTGATGAAATCGAAAATGTTGAAGATGATAAATTTTTAAAAAATGGGAGAAAATCATGTTAAAAATACCACAACTAACAACACAAAGCCTTCTTTAAGTGGACATCCTTGAAAGTGGTAAGGCAGTTTTAACGGACAAGCCAGTATGACAAACAGGCACTAGTGCTTCACCTACCAGATCACCTATGTTTGCAAAAGCTTTTCAGAAAAAAAAGTGGGAGAGGTAATAACGAAAATGAAATCGACTTTTAGAATTAAAGTATAGAGTGATAGGAGTGAATCAACATCAAAAGTATGTCATCTTGAATTTAAACAAACATGGCAAAAGCAGACAAAACCAGCTAGTTATATTACTTTCTTTTCCGTTGGCAGCAGCGCTTCATCTTCAGTAGGTAAAATGAATCGACTTTAGTAAAGTTAGAGTGATAGGATGTGAATCAACATCAAAGTATGTCATCTGATTTAACAAACATGGCAAGAGACAAACCACTGTTATATACTTTCTTTCCTTGGCTGCAGCGCTTCATCTCAGTAGGGTTATAGAGCCGATTTTTCTCAGTTATGTCAGAGATGGGCAAACACGTTCATATGGTTTCATGTCAATACGGGTGGTCACGTTTTGCTTTGTTTCATTGTCAGTTTGATTAAGTTGATGTGAATGAGTGTGTGTGTGTGTGTGTGTGTGTGTGTGTGTGTGTGTGTTGTGTATGTGTGTGTGTGTGTGTGTGTGTGTGTGTGTGTGGTGTGCGTGCGTGCGTGCGTGCGTGCGTGCGTGCGTGGTGCGTGTGTGTGTGTGTGTGAGAGAGAGAGAGAGAAGAGAGAGAGAGAGAGAGAGAGAGAGAGAGAGAGAGAGAGAGAGAGAGAGAGAGACCAAGTGTGCTTATCTGCATGCATGTTGTAAATGAGCACAACATCTCAATATCTTCTTTACCTTTTTTGCGTAATTCACACGTTCCACCATTATGTTAGTGATAAAAGAAATCACGGTAGAGTTTTATTATTTTGTTGATGTTAAAGTTGATGCGTCATAAGGTGCTGAACCTCATGGTTTATTTCCCTTGTCTGCCCTAGTGAGAGTTATCTTTTCCTTTGGTGCTTGCAGAATGTGCATTCGAAAGTAATAGTTTGTGTTTGGTGCTTAGAAATACCTTGTTGAAGTCAAATCGCCCCCCCCCCCTCCCGCACGTAGCCATATCTGTTGGAGTAATGGAATTGTTTACCTGTGGAGTAAAAGACATCAGACAGACATGCCCTGGAGTGATTTAGTTATCCAGTGACGTTAGTGGAGTCTGTCTCTTTGTTTAGATAGGTATCAGTTTTTGTTTCGGTAATATTTGATAAAGTGATGGAGTCGGTGGGTAAATTAGTATCATCGTTTTTGCTTGCTTACTACGTGACTAAATGATTTAGGGTAGCCACATTCCGACTTCGGGGGACATGAGTTTAAAACAGTGTGCAGTCAAGATAGCACAGACAGAGGTATTTTATGTTTCTTGTGGTTTCTTTCCCCTGGGGGGTGGGGGGAGGGAGGGGGTTAGAAGTGGGGTGGGGGGAAGAGGTGTAGTTGGGGGATCATTTTTACGATTGTTCAATTCCACCTTAAAAGTTGTTATTTGCAAAAAAAAGGCGTGAGTCGTCACAAATTTTCTTTCAAATTTTTGTTTTGTTTTGATGGGAGAAGAAATGTATCACTAAAATTCCAATAGGACAGACAGCCATTTTGTGCTTTTGTTTCATTTCCTGAATCTCTTTTTTGAAAAATTCCCCCCGTTTTTAGATTAGAACGCAATTATAGTCTACTGTTAAAAATGTTGACATTCCCAGTTAATGGTATTTTGGTTTTGAATTAAAAAAATTTCTAGTTCATTTACTGATTTTTAATATAAAATCTTTTTTGTTTAAGCGACAGGGAACAAAATGGGGGCTGGCGGGTTGCTTGGAATGACCAAGTGACTTTCAGATTTCTGTCTGTCATTCCCTGGTTTCTTCTTCCTTTCTTCCTTTCTGACGTTTGACTTTCTTTTTTTCTCTTTCCTTACTTCACTTACCTTTCTTCCTTACTTTCTTCCTTCCTTCCTTTCTTTCTGTCTTTCTCTTTTCACTTTCTTACTTTTGTCTGTTTCTCTCCTCATAATTCTTTTTTTCCCTTGACTCTCTTTTCTTTCATTCTTTCTATCTTTCTTTCTTTCTTTTATTTATTTATTTATTTATTTTTTTAGCTAATCATGTTTTGTCACAAGCTGTATATTGATGACGAAAAATTCTGAATTGGCGTCGGAAGGTGATGAGAATAATAAAATGACCCCTCATTTCTTTTTTCTTTATCTTTTCTGTCTTTTTTTTAAAAAAGTTTCTTTCTTTCCTTTTTCTTTCTTTTCTTTTTCTTTCTTTCTGTTTTTAAAAAAAAATAGCTTCTTTCCTTTTTCTTTCTTTCTTTCTTTCTTTCTTTCTTTCTTTCTTTCTTTCTTTCTTTCTTTCTTTCTTTCTTTTCTTTCTTTTCTTTCTTCTCTTTCTTTTTTTCTTTTTTCTTTCTTTCCTTTCTTTACTTCCTTTCTTTTCCTTTCTTTTATCTTCACTCCTTTCTTACTTTCTTTCTTTTATCTTCCTTCCTTTCTTCCTTGCTTTCTTTCTTTCTTTTTCTTCTGTTGATTGGCAAGAACCGACACATAATCTCTGCACTGGAATTTCTTGTTACCACTGTTGATAGCGTGCTTGTTGCGGGTAGCTAGTTTCGGCCCTCCCACCCCGGGTAGCATGTGTGATACGGTTAATTCGCGTTTACTGCTCATGTTTGGCTGTAGAAGAACTATCACTGTTGATGATGTGCGTATGTATTTATTTACTTATTTATTTATTTGTTTGTTTTTCCTTTCTTTTTTCAGGCTGTGTGGTCACTTCTTGGTCTTTTATCCATTGTTTTGTGATCTAGAATGAACCAGGATGTTCCAATGCTTTGTTAATAAACACTTTCACCCTGGCATGGCTTTTTATTATCGATCTTATTGTCTGTTGGTTTTTTTTAATTTTAATTTTGGTATGTTGAGGCTGTGTGCATGAGAGAGAGAGAGAGAGAGAGAGAGAGAGGAGAGAGAGAGAGGAGAGAGGGAGAGAGAGAGAGGAGAGAGAGAGAGAGGAGAGAGAGAGAGAGGAGTATCTTTTCTAGCACCTACATTTTCAGCGACTGGGATGATAATGAACATCAAATAAAATGATGTTTGTGACATCCCCTTTCTGTAAGCAGCTTGTCCGGCTACTCTTGATTGTTGTTGTTGTTGTTGTTGTTGTGCTGCTGCTGTTGTTGTTGGCGTGTCTGTATGTAACGCCTTTATTTTAAAAGAGGACACAGAATAGCCTGGTGGCCAGAGCTATGCGCTCGTGATCTGCTGACCCGGGTTCGAATCTCGTTCAAGAGGATTTTTGCGTCTGGAGTTGACATCAGTGCCGACTCCACTCCCCTTAAAAAGTCCTTCAGATGAGACTATAAACCGAGGTCCCGTGTGAGGTAAACGTTCTGTTCCCCTTTTTGGAAGAGTAGGCCATTGTGTGCTGGTGGGAACGGATGAGAAAAATGACAAAGCTGCACACACACGGGGACTGGATGTAAAAAAGCACATGGGTGCTCAATTCCATTTTCCTCGAAATAAAATAATAAATAAGTAAATAATGAATACTTTTTTTTAAACAGAGGGAGCCTCCATTTTGTCAGCAAGTAGCTCAGTGATCAGATTGTGGTCTCGTGATGTGGAATATTTTTAGGCTGTGGGTTCAAGTCTGTCTGCTTGAGAGAATTGTTTTAAAGCCTTGGAGTCAGCATGGGCTTTGTTTGTCTCCATTCCCGTGGAAATTCTTCACGCACGTAACTATGTACAACAGGTTGCACATACGCTAAACGTTAGAAACATATTTTTTTCTTTTACTCTTGAGAATACGCCAGCTATGTCCGGCGAGGTAGACTATATGAATATACCTAGCATGCAGTCTTGCACATGGGTACTACTGGGCTCAAGTTGCCCAGGTTCAAGTTGCCCGCGGGAAGTTAACCTTTTTATCAGGGGAAATATCAGTTAGTCAAAAAGCACCACCCTCCCACCTTTTAATAACTCATCCTTGTTTCATTGAAATAATTTTTCCCCATAGTCCGACATCAAATAGGCCTAGGCCTATTATGGAAACCTAAGTGGAAGGCGCAAAGCAAGACAGATAACTCAAGTGGACAGGCAAGAGTTGTGAGACGTTGTTTCTGGAAAAGGGCAGATCCAAACGTTCACAGCATGCGAAAGTGGCAGACGCACACTGTCGCTTTCTGCGTTCTTTTTGTCTGCGTATGGGGTAAGTTCAAATTTAGCAATGTTCTTTTTAGACACGCATCCGTCTTAAGCTTATACCTACACAAAAATCGGATCAATTTTTTGAAACAAAATGTCTGATAGAGCAAGAGCAGTTACAGTCGAGTGGCTCGTTGTCCTAGATCTATTTCAGTGGTCAGGCTTCGCCGACTCACTTGGCGTGCCAAAATTAAAAAAAAAGTTAAAGTAGATAAAATAGAGTACATTTCAACGACAAGGTTAGATATATAATAATGATGATAATAGTAATGTAGTTGATTTAATGTTCTCATTTAAGTTTCAAACCCGATCTTGAATCCAGCACAGATTCAGATATTACGTTGATTTTTTCTGTCTGCCTGCCTGTCTGTTTATCTGTGTCAGTTTGTCTGTCTGTGTCTCATTACCACATGTCCTCAGCATCCCCCCCCCTCCCCAAAGAGAGAGAGAGAGAGAGAGAGAAGAGAGAGAGAGAGAGAGAGAGAGAGAGAGAGAGAGAGAGAGAGATCGCAAATTTGCAAGTACTATTCACATTTCTAAAGAGCATCCAACCCCATAATCATGTATAGTTATACCAATAACAATGACTATGATAAAAATAATAATAATATCATCATAATGATAATGATAATTATAACTATTCTCTCTCTCGACGATGTTGATGACAAAAACAAGAACGATGATGATGACAACGACGACGACAGTGATGATGATGACGACGACGACTATGACAAACAGCAAAAGACAGGCTGAATGACAATAACAGAGGCGATAAGAGATAGGTTGTTCAATACACCTTTGGAAAAAGAGATGTCAAATCGCAAAAATTCATTAAGTAATTAAACAAGCTGGCTTTGAATCTTGTAAAATTAGATTGGGATTGGGAACAGAGGGGACGGGATAGCTCAGTGGTCAGAGCACTCGCTTTCCCTATGCTAAAGTTAAGCTGCATCGAGCGTGGTTACCAGTTGGATGGGTGACCGTTTGCGTGCCTTGGCTTCAGCACAGTACAGTTCCCCAGTTCACCCAGCTGTAAATGTGTACCTGCCCTCTTTAGGGTCAGGGAATGTAAAGCAGTGAGGGAGAGGAGATGGGCGCCGCCCTTCAATATGCTCGCCCCTAGAGAAGCTGAGGTCTCTGATGCCTCGCTCCCCTACGACCACATAGGTTATGGGACACCTTTACTTTTTAAAATTAGATCCAGATTTTAGGAGCTCTGGAATATCATTCCATTTACGAAGATGAATGATGATGATGATGATGATGATGATGATGATGATGATGATGAATGATAATAATAATAATAATAAAAAATATATAATAATAATAATAATAATAATAAATGGTTGTGCAAGGGATCTTTAACATGTGGGAGTGTTGATAATCATAATAAGTATTAACTCAAGTAAACATATTCTTCAAAGAATGTGGAGAGGAGAGAGAGAGAGAGAGAGAGAGAGAGAGAGAGAGAGAGAGAGAGAGGAGAGAAGAGAGAGAGAGAGAGAGAGAGAGAAGACATGACAGAAATGACAGAAGTATCTTATTTCAGGACAGATAGCATTACATATCAGAGAGACAGAGCAGACAGAGAGAGAGAAGGAGAGAGAGAGAGAGAGAAAGACAGACCAGGAGCAGAGATGAAGGAGAGCACGACAGACAACAGGACAACAAAGACAGAAGAAGACCATCAAACAAGACAGAACTGATAGAGACAGTGGAAAATGACAGTATCTGGTTTTTGCTTCAGGTATCGCACGTGCTCGATTCCTGCTACTAATTGTAATTTCTTTTATCACAAATGTGAGGATTTCGCTTCCAAAAACCAAACTGCAAGACGCGTATCGACCGTGTGTTGTGGTTGTGTTATTTGTTTTTTTTTTTTTTTTTGGTGGGTCGTGTTGCGACGGTTCATTTGTGTGTGTGTGTGTATGTGTGTATGTGTGTGTGTGTGTGTGTGTGTGTGTGTGTGTGTGTGTGTGTGTTGTATTTTGGTTTGGTGTTTGGTTTTTTTGGCTTCAGGAATTTAATCATTGTAAGTGATAAATAGCAGAGAAAACCCTTTAAAATTAGTAACAAAAAATCTGATTAAAAACAAAAACAAAGGCTAGATAAAAAAAACAAAACAGGGGGCGGGAGAGCTAAGTTGTTAGAGCACATGCTTTCCCAATCGAGCGTGGTGACCAATTGGATAAGTAACCGCTTGAGCGTCTTGGCTTCAGGACAGTCCCCCCAGTTCACCCAGCTGTAAAGGGTACCTGCCCTCTTTAGGGTCAGGGAAGATAAAGCAGCGAGGGAGAGGAGATGGGCGCCGCCCTCAATATAGCTGGCCCCTAGAGAAGCTGGGATCTCTGATACCTCGCTCCGCTACGACCACATTGGTTATGGGACACCTTTACCTTCCTTTTTTTATAGAAAAAAATATTCAAACATTGTAAGGACCAGAGAAAATAGTCTGATCTTTGTAAGAAGGACCAGAGAAAATAGTCTGATCTTTGTACCAGAGAAAAGTCTGATCTTTGTACCAGAGAAAATAGTCTGATCTTTGTACCAGAGAAAATAGTCTGATCTTTTTCAGCACCAGAGAATTAGTCTGATCTTTCTAGGCACTTATTCGCATAAGTACAATCTGGAAGCTTTACTGTGCAAGTTCTATAGCAGCTATTGCCATGAAACTTTGCACATAGATGTAAAAAATGGCTTCTGATTGCAATAAGACTATTAGAAAATGTCTCATCTCTCAGGATTTTGGTTTAGGCAAGGGTAAATTTGATTATTTACATTTGTCAATATTAAGCTAAATTCTGATTGGTGTTGTCAGCAGCAGTGTGAATTGATATATAGAAATATGTGTTAATTGCACCCTTCTGCTCCTGTCCCTTGTATTTATTATAATTTTTACCTCAATACTTCATATCTTTTTAAACTGTAGAGTGTGCCAAGACATACCCGTTTTTCACTGCAATTATTTGGTGAAAAAATCATCACAATTTTTTTTTCTCCATCATATTAACCATTGAAACTTTGTCTCTTAGCTTTAAATGATGTTTTCTACCACTGTGAAAACTTTCATGGCAAAACCTAAGTAGAACTTGAGATATAAAAATCAGCCCAAACGGACGCCTAGTCCCCCATTAACTTCCTTCCACTAAATAGTGACATCAGACAGATATGTGTGTGTGTGTGTGTGTGTGTGTGTGTGTGTGTGTGTGTGTGTGTGTGTGTGTGTGTGTGTGTGTGTGAACTCCTGAACTTGACCGCTTTGTAAGCCAACTTATCCAAAGGGCAGAGCAGCAAGAGGGATGAGGGGATCAGGGCAGTGACCATTGCTTTCCCTGCAGGGTTGTCAGTGAGATCAAGGGGGTGTCATGCATGCTGCTATCATGGAGGTGCATAAGCTTTGGGACAACTCAACAGGGGGTGTACTACTCTTTGCCTCCCACCATCATTTGTCCCAGCGTCAGCTAGGCTGGAGAGACACAGGCACCTGCTGTTGTGGTCAAGGATTTTAAGCAGCACCTTAAAAAATGACACCTGTAAAATGAATGAAGCTCCATTGTGAGGTCCCAGTTTTCCCTTTGAGCCCAATTGGACACTCTTTCTGAGTAAGAACTGACAGGAGTCATAAAAAAACAACCCACTTAGGACTTTATGGAGATTCAAACCCATTCCCCTCCAGCCAGGAATGAACCCCAGTAATCCAGTCCTCTGTCAGGTGGACTGGTATGTGTGTGACATGACTGGTGTGTGACATGACTGGTGTGTGACATGACTGGTGTGTGACATGACTGGTGTGTGACATGACTGTGTGTGACATGACTGGTGTGTTGTGTTCTGGTTCCTGCAGTGCTGGGAACGGACGACCAGCCGCAGATCATCCAGCGGATGTGCCTGAATCGTAACCAAGACTTAGGATGTGAGAAGCGGGAAATACGTCATTCCATCCGCAGTGACGTCTGCACATGTGACACCGCTCTTTGCAACGGCGCTCCGGGCCCTCCCCGACCCCCCCTGCTTCTGAGCACAGCCCCCCACTGGCTGCAGCTGGCCTGCCTGCTGGCCCTGCCTGCCCTGCTGACCCACTTCTGCTCCCTGGCTCTGCTGTAGTGCAGGGAGGGCAGGGCAGTGCTCCGCGCCATCGCCACTGTCATGGGGCACACAGCAGGTCCTTCAACCAACCCCTCACCCCCCCCCCCTCCCAAAAAAACCAGCATGAGACACCAGATAAAAAAAGCCAACAAAGACACCACACACACACACACACACACACACACACACACACACACACACACACACACACACACACACACACACACACACCAACGATCCTCTCCGAAGAAAAATCCAAAGAAAGAAAGACGTAAAACAACAGGAGCAACAAGAGCACTAACAGTGCCAGCATTTTTTTTTTTTATAGAAAAGAAGTCAAGTAACTGTATAACGAAATAAAAGAAAAGAAGAAAAAGGTGCTCATCCCTCCCTCCTTCCTTCCCTCCCACCCCTCCCCTCCCTGGCAGGTAAATTGGCTACATAGAGATTCTATTTAAGATATACCTTGAAAAAAAGAGAATAAAGATACAAACACATCATCCTACCAGAGAGAGAGAGAGAGAGAGAGAGAGAGAGAGAGAGAGAGAGAGAGAGAGAGAGAGAGATGAAATTCTAAACATATATATAACTTTTTGAGAGTTTAGTTGGCTCTCACTTTTCAGTTTTACGTTTTGTACTCGACCTCTTTTAGAATAGCAGTGACATGAAGACATTGCAAAGACCAGCAGAACTGAAGAACAAAGAAATCTTGGCAGTGAAGCTTTCTGTACTTTATACAAAATGTATGTCCTAGAAAATTTTAACACCATTTGTATTCTTTGTTCACATTAAAGTTTTATGTGATCATCACTATGACATGTTTGTTCAGAGTGGTAAATTGTGTGTGGAGCCACACCATCAGCTAGTTACATTCAATCAGGTCTGTGTGCATACAGACGACCTGGACAGTTTACAAGCCCAACGGAAACAAAGCCAGAGAAGGCAGGTATGAAAAGAGCGGTGTGCAGGATTGCAGTGCAGCGAGGAATATTGTTTAGTCTCTTTTGCAGTCGCTAGCGCCTTTAGTACTGGCAGGACGGTCGCGGATTCAAACTCCATGAGTCATAAGCTTTCTTTTTCAGACTCCAGCCCGCTCCTACCGAGGGTGAATTTGCTATGAGCTCTTTGGGAAGACTGGGACCACATAGTCGAGCTTCATCCATTTCACTGGTGCAATTCTGAGAGTGATGTTAAAAAAATCTGGCCTGCTCTTACAGGAGTCTGTATCTCTTAGGCCTGTGTAGCGCCAGGATGCTGTATGATAGGGAACTTGGAAAACAGCCCTTCCAAGTAGCCTCAGACCAGGTGCATTTCCATAGAAGCAGCTCCATATCGTCGGCATCCCGAAAGATCATCATGGATATTTTTTAAATCTCTATTTCAGTTAACCTGGCGGCCTTGGTTTTGCTATCCCAGTCTCCTCTGTGCCTGTAGTGGGCTTGTGTCAAAGCCTGTCCTGCTATTTCCGCAAGTCATTCCAATCTCTCCGCCCTGGCAATAACTAGATTCCTTATATTGCTTCCTAAGGGTCGGAAGTCGGAAGACTTCTTCTTCTTCTTCTTCTTTTTGAACATGGGAAGATTGTTTAACTGAAACTTGAACATGGGAAAATTGTTTAACTGAAATTTGAGCATGGGAAGATTGTTAAACCTAAAAATTGTACATTTTTTCCACAGTAAAATACTGCTTATACGTAAACCTCCACAAAATATGCGTGTGGTCTTTTAGCCTAAACCATTTTCAGTCTGATCGGAAAAGTCCCCCCCACTGGGCGATGCTTGTCCCCGCTGTTGTGCACCATCATCCTCACGCCTTCTGCTTTCTCCGCCCCTGGCTGCTGGCGGGGTTCAAACTTCCTGGTGACCCTGGCAGCCACGTAGGCCAGGATGACGAAGCCCAGAGCCAGCACCCGGAAGAGGGCCTGGTAGCCCAGCAGCTTCATGCGGAAATCGTCGTTGTCGTACAGGCGACAGGCTCCCGTGCCCGTGCAGCTGTGCTCCCACTGGATGCAGATGCCGTCCACCAGTTTGCCGAAACAGATGGGGCCCAGCATCCAGCCTGAAAGAGAGAGATAACAATAACAATAACGATAATTTTATTGCTTTAAGCTGGTAGGCTCCTACAGCAACGAAATGTCACAGTGCGACGCCATTCCATGACATGGAAAACACAGCATTGATTTGTAATGTACAGTCAAACACGAAACTCTGTTTAGTGTCCAGATATGTTGCAGCATTCCGAGCCTTTCTTTTGTGGAGCCTTTGTCACACACTGCTAGGCCTAGGCCAAGGCTAGCCAAAATAGATAACAAAGGGGGCGGGATAGCTCAGTGGTCAGAGCACCTGCTTTCCCCAAGTCTAAGTTAAGCAACGCTGAGTGTGGTTACCAGTTGGATGGGTGACCGTTTGCGCACCTTAGCCTATATACAGTCCCCGAACTCACCCAGCTGTAAATGGGTACCTGCCCTCTTTAGGATCAGGGAAGGTAAAGCAGCGAGGGAGAGGAGATGGGCGCCGCCCTCAATATGCTGGCCCCTAGAGAAGCTGAGGTCTCTGATGCCTCGCTCCCCTACGACCACATAGTTTATGGGACACCTTGATCTATCTATCTATCTATCTATCTATCTATCTATCTATCTATCTATCACTATCTATCTATCTATCTATCTATCTATCTATCTATCTATCTATCTATCTATCTATCCCTTAGTCTGGTGACCGTGGGGGCACCCCTGACCACTTGACAACCAGTTCCCTCCATTCCTCTCTCTGTTCTGCCTTTCTCAAAATTTTGTTGAGTTCTTGGCCTGTCCATTCGCTGATGTTGTCCTCCCATCTCTTCTTGGTCTGCCTCTTTTTCTTCCTCCTTGGACAGTTTCTTGCAGTATTGTTTTTGCATGTCCATTTGATTTTGTGACATGCCGTAACATTTAAGCTTACGCTTCTTTACAATTAACAGACATTTTCGTAGGGACCAATGGTTTTCTGGATTCTGTTATGCACGTCTTCGTTGCTTATGTGGTCTCTGTAGGAGATGCCAAGGGGTCTCCGGAAGCATCTCGTCTTATCGCCTGTACTCTTCTCTCCAAATCAGCAGTCAGGGTCCACGATTCACAGGCATACAGGAATAGTTATGAATATGACAAGGGAGCGCATTGGTCTGATCTTGGAATTGAGTGAAATATTTTTTATCTTTCCAGATGGTGATTAGTTTGGACAGTGCTGTTATGTCTGTGCAATCCTACATACTACCTCTGGCACGGACCCCTTGTCTGATACAACGGCCCCCAAGGAAGGAAGGTGGCAGGATGGCTAAGACTTACGCCTGCCAATAAGTAAACCGTGAGGTTCTGGGTTCGTTCCCAGCCTCGCCCTTTCTTCCCAGTTTGACCAAAAAAAAAATCGAACTGAATGTCATAGTCATTCGGATGAGTCTATAAACCAAGGCCCCGTGTGCGAACGCACGCAGAACATCTTGCGCACACGTTAAAACCCCGTTCCACCTTTCGGAAGAGCAGGCCATTGTGTGCCGGTAGAAGCGGATTACAATTTTATAAAAAATCCAGCATGCACACAGGTGTCGTGTTTATACAATATCCCTGAGGAAAAATGGGGAGTAGGAGTCCCCAGGGCGGCTTGGGGCTGTGTATGTATATTTAAAAAAAGAATAATAATGGGTAGGCCCTGCACTTGTGGCGACGCGCTCTCCCCGGGGAGAGCAGCCGAATTTCACGCAGTGAAATCTGCTGTGACATGAAGTGGTATAAAAGAAAAGAAAATTAAAAAAAAGAAATGAGTACTTAAAGCTTTGAACAATTTCCAGCTTCTGGTTGTCGACCCTGATATCAGTGCTGATGCCCTTGGCGTTATTGGTCATCAGTTTGGTCTTCTTGCACTGATTTCCATGCCGTATGTTTTAGAGGCCTTCTTCAGGTGTTCTGTCAGGCTGGCAAGCTACTGTTCTGATCCCGCTAGTCTGTCAATGGCATCTGCGAAGTGGAGGTTTGTGATCAGTCTGCCACCAATGCTGACTGATCCCTTATGGCGTTCCAGTGCATCAGCCATGATTCTCTCAAGGAAAATATTGAAAAGGTGGGTGAGAGTAGATAGCCCTGCTTTACTCCAACTGTTGTGGAAACCACTCTCCAATGTTGCTGTTGTAGTACACTGCACTGGTGGCCTTGTTGTACAGCCCTTTGATGACTGATCAGGTTTGCATTGATGCTGTACCAGTTCATGGTTGCCTACAAAGCCAGATGCCACACCTGTCGAATGCCTTCTTAAAATCAATAAATATGTGGTAGAGATCTTGTTGGTGTTAAAGGTACCACTCACAGAGTTTTCTGCCGTCAACCATTACCTTTTCAAATAAGAAAGCAAGCCGAGAAAGAAAGGGGGACTCACCAGTGACTGAAGTCATGAAGGAAGGAAGCCTATCCCTAAAGCTTTGTCTCTCTCTTCCACAGATCTGCACACACACACACACACACACACCAACCGCACGCACGCACGCACGCACGCACGCACGCACGCACACACACCACACACCACACACCACACACACCACACACACACACACAAGATAAATCTTTCGTGACTGTAAGTGATAAACAATACAATGCAACACAACACAATACAATAATTATGACACGACATGACACGACACAACACGATACGATACGATAGGCTACGATACAATACAACGGGCGGGGTAGCTCAGTGGTCAGAGCACTCGCTTTCCCAAGTCAAGTTAAGCAGCGTTGAGCGTGGTTACCAGTTGGATGGATACCTTGGCTTCAGTACAGTCCCCCCCCCCCCCCCCCAGTTCACCCAGCTGTAAATGGGTACCTGCCCTCTTTAGGGTCAGGGAAGGTAAAGCAGCGAGGGAGAGGAGATGGGCGCCGCCCTGAATATGCTCGCCCCTAGAGAAGCTGAGGTCTCTGATGCCTTGCTCCCCTACGACCGCCTAGGTTATAGGACACCTTTACCTTTTTACAATACAACAAAACACAACACAAAACATACCATATCAACAATACAATACGAGACAATACACTCGAGGCTGGTTTTGTGGAATCAGGTTTGAGCTTCATCCAATGCATTCTCTGTGTGGTGAATGCGGTTTCTCCCTCAATGCGTGACCCTTGGTTTTGCTCGTGCGGCAGACAGCACAGGCCAGCTTTTCTCAGTGTGGGACAGGCTACTGCGTCCCTGACTCCTCTCCACAGCTACCGTCTCTACATAGTCTGAAACACTGGAACACTTTGTAATTGCCCTTCAGGGATGATTAGTGTTTTTGACTTGACTTGACTCAGACTTATGGGAAAAAAGGTCAGAATGTTATCTGTCATGCGAGACCAGCTTCTGAACACAGTAAAGACAATTGATATCGGGAGATGTTGAGAGATGGGGGACGGGACAGCCTAGTGGTCAGAACTTTACGCTCGGAATCTGACGACCCGGGTTCGATTCCCGTTTGAGGGGATTTTCTCCTGGAGTTTACATCAGTGCGGACTCCACTCTCCCCCAAAAAGTCCTTCGGATGAGACTATAAACTGAGGCGCCGTGTGCGAACGTACGCAGAACATCTTGCCCACACGTTAAATCCTGTTCCGCTATTCGTAAGAGTAGGCCATTGCCAGTGGGAAGAGATGACAAGATTTATAAAATTGCATACGCACAGGGACTGGGTGTAAAAAAAAATACAGAAGTGCTTATTCCATAATCCTCGATATAAAAGAAAAATAAAAAAAAAATTCAGTGGCCACATGAAAGTGTATGGTGTGGCTAGCTGTGACAGACAGCACGAGGGAGACCACTTTCCCCCACAGGCAGGGTCCTGAGAGCTTTGTGAGGTGATGGTGACAGTGGTGATGTGATCGTCAGCTCTTGTGGCTCTTTGAGGGAGAGGGTGGTCCAGCAGTAGTGATGTCCCAAGGACTTTGGTGTCAGGCAGGAAGAACATGAGTGGGAGGCTTAGGCTTCTCCGTCAGTTTTAATCGTCAGACAGGACTTGAGCAGAAAGACAGACCGTCAGAGACGACAGACAGACAGACAGAGACAGACGACAGACAGACAGACAGACAGAAGACAGACAGACAGACAGACAGACAGACAAAGACAGACAGACAGACAGAGTAGGGGTGGGGGAGGTCAAGCAACCTTTTTAGGAATGTATGTGTGTGTGTGTGGGGGGGGGGGGGGGGGGGTGGGGGGGGGCGGGGGGTGCTTCTGAAAATCTGCTTATTACTCCCCTGTCCTCCCTGATTGTCCAAGGTCACAACATGAACCACTAAACACACAGTAGATACTTTCTGCCCTCCCCCCCCCCCTCTTTCCACTAACGTTCACAACACCCACAGTCACCCCCCCCCCCAAAACCACCAGCCTGACACCTGACACCCAATCCAATCCAATCCTGTTGTTTATAGCCCCGCCAACCACCCAGGCCACATGGGGGCTGTGCCCTCAGACACCTTGTCTTACCTGATGAAGACGAGCAGCTTGGGGATGATGGCAAACGTGTCCAGGAGAGAGCTGACGCACAGGCAGACGAGAAGGGGTAGAACATGGGGCAGCTGTAGTCACACAGCCCGCTATCGCCCGCCCTCCCTCAATGCACGTGCAGTTCACGTAGCTCTGGAAGTGGGGGGGGGGCAACACACAGAAAACCAATGGAACAAACAAAAAACGGAAAACCAGTGCGTAACACAGAAAACCAGTGGCGACAACAGAAAACCAGTGGGACAAACAGAAAACAGAAAACCAGTGGAAACCAAACAGAAAACCAGTGGAACAAACAGAAAACCAGTGGAACAACAAAACAGAAAACCAGTGGCGACAAACAGAAAACCAGTGGAACAAATAGAAAACCAGTGGAACAAACAGAATTTAACGGAAAACCAGTGGCAACAAACAGAAAACCAGTGGCAACAACCAGAAAACTAGTGGCAACAAACAGAAAACAGTGGCAACAAACACAAAGCCAATGGGCAGTTTGGCTTTTTTTGTTTTTTGCTTGTTTTTATCTATAGGTATATTTTATATTTTAAGGCTGTTGAAATCATGTTAGTAATTAATTTTGGTGATGTTTTGTTTCCTTAGACAGATGGCCTGATGAAAAACGACAACAAATCAATGCTTATTCAAGCACCATCTGGAAATAAATTTACACACACACACCACCGCGCGCGCGCGCGCGCGCGCGCGAGATCACGTCATCAACATGGCGAAAGCAAGCATCAAGTGGTGTCTAAAACCAGCACTGCACGCAAACGCAAAGCTCTACAAAATGTTAAGACAAGAGGACTCATCAACATCATGCTATTCTACAAATGTGACGGCATGCAAAAGTGACCAAGACGGCAACAATGAAGCCTCGAGGACAAAGGGTGATCAAAATTCCCAATCAACAACAGATCCAGATCTACGCTGAAAATGTTACCGGGGGCAACAACAGCAATTATCGTGGTTGTCAGAAGAAGAGTTCCTCCATTGCAGAACTACAGACAACTATTCTGCAACGGAAGAGAAGATGACCAAACTAGAAGAGACCGTAGCAACCATACCCACATCTTCAGCTGCAGAGGGCATCTCAGAAAAACGGGGCTCCCCAAGGGAAGATTCTGGCTGGGCGACAACAGGAACGCAGATGGAACCACTTCTACCTGCCTCCCCATCCCTGCCTGCCACCTACGCTGATGCAGCCCACAAGAAAAGGGCTCCCACTTCATCTAGGCCTAAGAAACCTCAGATGCCAGTGGACCTAATTGAAGAGGTCAGTGTATCCAAACCCAACGTTAAACAATAGGCTATAAAAGAACCAGACACCACAGGCGCCAAAGTCTGACGCAAAAATCACCTGACGTCAAACCATGTAGCACAGAAGAAGATGTGTTGCTCTCCACTCAAAGTAATTCTTTCTATTAACAGACTCATGTTCCTAACATTTTGGTCGTTTTATAAATACGGTGTTCTTGGGTAACAAATATCTTGTGGGTTCAGAGTTTAGAAAAGAAAGTCATACCACATCAGTGACATTCCTCTGATAATGAGTAATTCCAATGATATTAAAAAAAAAATCCGCATGCTGTAGTCATTCATTGTGGGGTGAATGATCTGATGAAACAGTGAAAGTCTGATCCTCAAGAAGCTAGCAAACATGGTTAAAAATGTATAACGTTTTGGCTTCTTTTCCCCATAAAAAGTTCTGATAAGCAAAACTTACCCTGTGAAAAGTCCCAGCCTTCAATGAAAAGAAGCTTTTCAATGCAATTATGTTCTGAATTATATAACCAAAGCAATGTTCATTTGTCTCACATGAAAATAATTATGTATACTACATTATCATTATACAGATTTCACTTCATCCTAATGTTCATGGTTCTAGTATTCTGGCAAACATTGTAGGCACTTCATGCGTTGTTTGGGAAATACCAAAGAGGACAAGAGAGGTTTCAGCATGACAGAACCACCATACCTATCTCTGAGTGCAGAACAGCCGAAAGCAGGAAATACAAAGGGTCAGCAGTGACAGCGTTTCAGACAGCGGGATACGCATGCAGTAGGTACCAGCAACAGCCAGATCCACTACTACAGCCTACCCAGCGACAGTGGATACAGCGCGACAGACTGTCTACCAGCAACAGTGGGATACAGCCAGCGACAGTGGATACAGCTAGCGACAGCACGTCTAGCCAGCGATACACACGCAGGTGACATGGTACAGCCAGCGACAGGGATAGTCGGTCTACCAGCAACAGCGGGATACAGCGACAGTTGTCTACCAGCAACATGGGTCAGCACGACAGCAGTACCCGGACTGTCCCCCGTGGAGGCGACATACCCAGGCAGAATAATGTCCCTATGTTTAAAAATCAATTTGAATGGTGACATTTTGTACATCAATGCGTTCAGCAGCTGCAGTACAGATAACAGACACTGTAATCTCCCCTCACAGCAGCTGTTTCACCTGATAAAGAACTATTTTCGCTGTTCTGTTTCTATTTATTTGTTCATTTGTTTTGTTCATCTATTATCTTTCTGTGGCGTGCTTTAAATGAAGTAATGAACATTGTATTATTAGTTTACTTCCAGTCTTTTAACTTGGTCGCAATTAATTCATATTTTAAGATTATTCTCTGGTTGATAAGGCATTTTGGTTTATAATCATATAATGCCTAAAAAAAAATCACAAATGCTGAAAATCATGCAGTGGAATGCCAGATCCATATCCACTAATCTGCCGTATTTAGTTCAACATCTTTCTGATAACAATCATCAAGCTCTTGTATCACAGTCTCTCAATGTAAAGAAATGTCAACTGCCTAAACTTCAAGGCTACTACTATCCACCTGTACATGAACACGTGGATGCTGTGAGTAAAATCAATACAGCAATATACATTCAAGAAGGAGTAGACTACAATGTATGTTGTTCACAATGCCTAATAACATTCCAGATTCATATTCTTGCACAGCATGTGTAAAGTTTACAAATGATTTAGTAATGAATATTGTATCCCTGTATTTACCAAAGGGAACTAATGACTTTAATACAGAATGGCTGCCTTCTCTACAAGATAATCAAAAGTGGCTGGTAGCAGGAGATTTCAATGCCCACATGCCTTTCTGGGTTTAAGAAAGTACATCTGATAAGTGTCCATGGGCACAGTCACTCAACTAGTGAAACACAATTCTCAAATTTTTGTATAGTCGTAAGAATGAACATGACTCATTCTAAGTAAGATAGACACAGTTTATACATAATATAATGATAGACAGATGGATAGATAGATAGATAGATAGATAGATAGATAGATAGATAGATAGATAGATAGATAGTAGATAGATAGATAAATAGATAGATAGATAGACAGATAGATAGATAAATAAATATATGAATAAATAAATAGATACGTAAATAGATGGATGGATTGATGGATGGATGGATGGATGGATGGATGGATAGATGATAGATAGATAGTAGATAGTAGATAGATAGATAGATAGATAGATAGATAGATAGATAGATGATAGAATGATGGAGGATAGAGATGGATAGATACATAGATGGACGGATGCATGGATGGATAAAATGAATGAATAACAAAACCACTGAGCGAGATGTAAGTGACCAAGAGAGACAGTGTGTGAGGATGGCAGGCAGGTGTCAGTCAGTCAGCCTTCTCTGCTCACCCCCTCCACTGTGTGTTGACAGCCGGCGTGGCAGGGAGAGAAGAAGCTGCGGCCATCTTGCCCACACACGGGGAAGAAATCGTCATCGTCACACTGACACCTGTCCGCACACCCCTCCAGCTCCTGCGGCATGGCCGCTGGTCTTGGTCTGAATCACACACAGACACAGAGACACACAGGCATGCAGGCATAATGTAGCCAGTCACCTTGCGTGCTCGCACAGAGACACAGAGACACAGAGATACAGACAGAAAGACACAGACAACACACACACACACACACACACACACACACAACACACACACACACACATGCACAAAATGCATCCGAATCCAGATATGCTTGCACCTGGCATGCAAACAGACACACAGACACACAGACACACACACACACACACACACACACACACACAACACACCAACGCAGCACTCACACACACACACACACACACACACACCACACACACACACACACACCAGCACTCACACACACACACACACACACACACACACACACACACACACACACACACACACACACACACACACACACACACACACACACAGAGCTATGAGAAAAAATATGATTTACATCTATCTATCTATCTATCTATCTATCTATCTATTTATCTATCTATCTATCTATCTATCTATCTATCTATCTATCTATTTATCTATCTATCTATCTATCTATCTATCTATCTATCTATCCCTTAGTCTGGCGACCGTGGGGGCACCCCTGAAGACTTGACAACCAGTTCCCTCCATTCCTCTCTCTGTTCTGCCTTTCTCAAAATTTTGTTGAGTTTTAGGCCTGTTCATTCGCTGATGTTATCCTCCCATCTCTTCCTTGATGTGCCTCTTTTTCTTCTTCCTTGGACAATGCCTTGCAGTATTGTTTCAGAAAGTCCTTTTTATCTTGTGACATGCCCTAACATTTAAGTTTACGCTTCTTTACAACTGATAGAACATTTTCGTAGGGACCAATGGTTTGCTGGATTCTGTTATGCACGTCTTCGTTGCTTATGTGGTCTCTGTAGGAGATGCAAAGGAGTCTCCAGAAGCATCTCGTCTCTACCCCTGTACTCTTCTTTCCAAATCAGCAGTCAGGGTCCACGATTCACAGGCATACAGGAATATAGATATGATGTTGTCATCCCCTGCTGACTTCCCCTTTTTCAGCAATCTGACTGTTGTTTCCACTTCTTCCTGGAGGATAGGGTGGTTGTCTGTATCTGTGCTTGTGGGGATATTGAGGACTTCTGGATCTCCTGTGGTGTCATAGTTATACAGTTCGGAACAGTATACTGTCCATCTGTTCAGAACAACCTGGTCATCAATGAGGCACTTCCCATTTTTGTCTTGGATTGTTGAGCTTCTTCCCTGTTTTGTGCCAGTCAGGTCTTTCACCAGTTGATAGGCTTTCTTGCTGTTGTTTTTCTTGACGTTTTCTTCAATGTGCTGGCACTGTTCACCAATCCATTTCTCCATTGCTTCTGTCATGAACTTCCTGATTCATTTGTTGAGTGCCCTCTATTGTTCTGCTCTTTCTCCTGTTTCATTTTCCTTTTTCTCATCATCACTACACCCAGGAATTGTCACCATCATTCACTGCTACCCTCGTGGGAATGCTGCAGGAGAGGGGCGGGGACGCTGTCAGTATAAACAGCATCTCCAACTTCTGGAAGTTCTGTACTACAAATTCCCTCCCTCCCTTTCTTCCCCCCATCCATTCAGTCAACCAACCACTCAGCCAACCAGCCAGTCAGCCAGTCAACCAACCAGAAAGCCAGCCAGCCAGCCAGCCAGCCAGCCGGCCAGTCAGCCAGCCAACCAGGCAACCAACCAGCCAACCAAGAGACCATCCAAAACAACATCCATCCAACCATCCATCCAACCAGCAAAGCACACAGACAGACAGACAGACAGACAGAGACAGACTGACCCGGGACTATTGTGGAGATAGGGTTGCGGGCAGTGGAAGAAGATCATGAGGACCTTGAAGAAGGCGCCCAGGAAAGTGACGGCAATGATGACCTTGAGGCTGGCCAGAGGACCCATCTTCAGCCTCTTGCTCAGGTAGCCGCCCAGAAAGGTGCCAGGACAGCCATGCAAATCATCACCGCCGCTGAGTGTGCGTGCACAGGATAGAGGAGGAGGAGGGGAGATGAGAGATAGTAGCAGTAGTTGTAGTCGTTGTAGTAGTAGCAGCAGCAGTGTGCGTGTTGTGGAGGGGGGTGGGGTGCATCAGTGTGTTCTTTTACTCTGTGTGTGTGTGCATGTCTATGTCTTTACTGTGTGCATAAGTGCATCTTTGTTCTCTGTGTTTGTGTGCATATGTGTATCTTTGTTCTCTCTCTCTGTGTGTGTGTGTGTGTGTGTGTGTGTGTGTGTGTGTGTGTGTGTGTGTGTGTGTGTGTGTGTGTGTGTGCATGAGTGTATCTTTGTTCTGTGTGCATGTGTGTGTTGTTGTTGTTGTCTTCAATTTAACGTCTGTTCACATTCAGTGATATTAGACGAGGAAAGTGGAAAGTAAGGAAGTTGAAGAAGGGAGTGGAAGGAGTGGGAGAAGAAAAGACTGAATGCATTGTATTTTAGAATGAAGTTAAATGCATTCATCACAAAATTTTGCAAAAATGTCAAATGTCTATGTGGAGATCACATTACAAATACCCATATCATATTTGAGTGCCCAATTGTAAAGCCCCTCTTACCTGTATTTTCCAAGCAGTCTACGAAAAATGTATTTGAAAATTCAAAGTTAGCCTTTGCCATTGCTCGATGTTTATTGCACAGTCCACTTGAACATTTGTTGTAGTTACATTATTGATGTTTAATGTTCAGACTTTGTTAAATTTAAACTTTTCTCATGTCTAAGGTTTTTTTTGTTTTTTGTTGTTGTTATTTTTCAATTTATATATATGTATAAAGTATTATTACCTCTTCATGTACAAAAACATCCACCCGCATGTGGTGTGTGTGTGTGTGTGTGTGTGTTGTGTGTGTGTGTGTGTGTGTGTGTGTGTGTGTGTGTGTGTGTGTTTGCATGAGTGTATCTTTGTTCTGTGCATGTGCATGAGTGTGTACTGTGTCTGTGCATGAGTGTGTGCCGTTATTGTGTATGTGCATGAACCTGTTTCTTTACTCTGTGTGTGCATGGGTGTGTCTCTGTTCTGTGTCTGTGCATGAGCGTGTGTCTTTACTGTGTCTGTGCATAAGTGTGTCTCTGTGCATGAGTGTCTTTTTAGTATGTGCATGAACATGTGCCCTCTCTGTGTCTGTACATGAACCTATTTCTTTACTGTTTCTGTACATTAACCTATTTCTTTACTGTATCTGTACATTAACCTATTTCTTTACTGTGTCTGTACATTAACTTATTTCTTTACTGTGTCTGTACATGGGCGTGTGTCTTTACTGTGTCTGTACATTAACCTATTTCTTTTCTCTGTCTGTACATTAACCTATTTCTTTATTGTGTCTGTATATGAGTGTGTGTCTCTTTACCCATGGACATGTTGGCTTTCCAGGCAGGAAAGGCGAACTGGTTCTCGATGTACTTGGGGGTGAAGGAGTGAACTCCGGACACAGAGACGATCACAAAGCAGGAGCAGACCACGGTGCACATGTACACTGGGTTGGTCAGCAGTCTCCTCACAGCCCCCGAAAAACCTGCCCACAGTAAGTGCCACACCTGTGTTTTCAGTTGCTGAAAGAAGGCTGTGTTTCTGAAGAAAATCTTTTCAAAGTAGTAGGCATCCATCAGTCTCGGAGGATTATGAAGTTGCGCACTAGGCTCTAGGGCGCGCAAAGCCTGGGTAAGTAAGAATGGAGGGCAAGCTGTTACCCATGCAGCAGACACACCCCCCTCTCCATGTTGCTGGAATGGTCCATTGGGAAGGCGGTCGCTGAGACGCATGGTTCCAGTGCCGTCGCAGAAGCCGCCAGAACGTTGCCATTTACAGCCCTGAACCGCCCTGGGGAGTCCAACTCCCCGACTTTTCCTCAGGGATGGTGTCTAAACACGACACCTGTGTGCATGCTAATTTTTTTAAAGTTTGTTGGCATCAGTTCCAATAGGCAGACAATGGCCTATTCTTCCGAAGGGCGGAACGGGTTTTTAACGTGTGCCAAGATTTTCTGCGTGCGTTTGCTCACGGGACGTGGTTTATAATCTAATCCGCACAAGTGAGTGCGCGCGCGAGCACACACACAGACACACAGCGCACACACCCACACACACTCTCTCCCTCTCCCCTTCCCTTCCTTCTCTCTCTCTTCCCACCCACTCACCCTTACCCCCTCCCCCCTAAAAAACAAAACAAAACCATCTCCAACCCAACAACAAACAAAACCAAAACAACCCCCACACCCACTTTTGACCAAGTCCGCCAGTCTTTTCGTGGCACTGGCGTGGCTGGTGGCGGCATGAGGCATGCTGGGGCTCTGTCTGCTGCTGTCCCCCCTTCATGCTGGCCTCTGTCTGCTGCTGCTGTCCCCCTGCATGCTGGGCTCTGTCTGCTGCTGCTGTCCCCCTTCATGCTGCGGGGGAAGAAGAAGAGGGGCAGGGCCACCACCCCCGCTGCAGCCCCGAAGATGACGTAGCCCAGCCACCAGGCTCCGATCCACTTGGGGTGACGGTAGTGCAGGTCCGTGTCTGGGGGACACCAGAAAGGGAGTTAGTGCTGGGGTTGGTTAGGGCAAGATAGAGCGGTGTATGGAAACTCCGTGTGTTATCATCATCATCATCTCATCATCACCATCATCATCATCATCATCACCATCATCAAGATAGAGCGATGTATGGAAACTCCGTGTGTCATCATGATGATGATTATTGTTGTTGTTACTGCTACTGTCGTCATCATCGTTGCCATCATCACCATCGTCGTCGTCATCACCGTTATAGTATGTGAGGGATAGACAGTCATGTTTTTGCAAAGCCATTGTTCTATTGGAAATATGTAGGGCTAGAGTGATTTGCTGGCATGTCAAAGATGATTATTATGAGTGCAGAGCCAAGTCTGGCAGGGGAAAGAAGGAGACAGAAGGAGACAGAGAAGCACCAGCCCACTGAATACTTAGTCATGTTTTCCTAGGAGTTGACTGCTGTTGGGGCAACCAACCATCTCCTAATACTTCCCTAAATAGCATCCACAACTGGGTTACAAAAGCAAGCAAATGAGTTATGTGCACGTGTACAGAGTAAGTGGGTTTCTCTCCCTAGGAATAGAGTTGATCTAGGGCTCGGCATCAGATGCAAAGTGTATGCACTGGATGGTTTTCGACCACCACCCAAGGAAATAGAGCACCCTACAATTCACAGGTGTGTCTCAAAATAGAAACATCATGCTGGGATTGCTGCATTCCGATTACATGGGAGATAATCTACTCACCACCCCATTATATCCACAAATGGCCAACTTGTACCTCATCCCAAGGTATGCTACCTGGTCAGCCTATTTGATGCTGGTAACCAGTAGCCCCTAGTTCTTTCCACCCTGTCGGCAATGCTCGCCCACTCGTTGCCAATAGGATGGAAAGAACTTGGGGCTACTGATTTCAGCGTCAAATAGGCTGGTCAGTACTCAGTATTGTGCCTTGGGATGTGGCACAAAGTCAGTGGTGGTGGATGTGACCAGGCAGTAACTAGATTACTTCCCATGCAATGGAACAACCAATCCCAGCGTCGTGTGTCTATATTTAGGACACACCTGCAAATTGTGCAATGCTCTGTGGTTCTGTGTCCTTGGGGGGTGGTGAGTCTGTTGCATACATTTTGCCTGTAGGGGTAAAATGTAGTATTTATGCAGCTTTTTTTTCAAAGGCCACATTCCCACTGTCTGACATGATGTTATTGCTGAAAAGTTGTACAGAGTGTTTGTTTGTTGTTGTGTGTGTGTGTGTGTGTGTTGTGTGTTAACGCTGTAAATTGTTATTGGTTGTATGTGCTAGATTAAGCTGAATGCAAGGGCTTTGATTTGTTTTACAAGATATTGTTCTATATGAATTCCATCCATTTATTATTACAACAACTTTACCCCCACCATCGCCACCACTTAAAAAAACACTAACAAAAACAACAAACAAAACATTGACAAAAACAGGTGATGGTGTCCCATAACCTGTGTGGTGGTAGGGGAGCGAGGCGTCAGAGACCTCAGCTTCTCTAGGGGCCAGCATGTTAAGGGCGGCTCCCATCTCCTCTCCCTCACTGCTTTACCTTACCTGACTCTAAAGAGGGCAAGTACCCATTTACAGCTGGGTAAACTAGGGGAACTGTGATGAAGCCAAGGCGTGTAATCGGTCACCCATCCAACTGGTAACCACGCTCCACGCTGCTTAACTCGGCTGGGGGAAAGCAAGCCTCTGACCACTGAGCTATCCATCCTCTAACAACAAAGAGCAAAAAAAGCTCTAGAAAAGAGGGGAGCACCAACAGACTGAGCCAGCAGGGCTTTCCCTCCAAGGTGACATAGATCCTGGTGAACAGACCTACCCTCCAAGGTGACATAGATCCTGGTGAACAGACCTACCCTCCAAAGTGACATAGATCCTGGTGAACAGACCTACCCTCCAAGGTGACATAGATCCTGGTGAACAGACCTACCTCCAAGGTGACATAGATCCTGGTGAACAGACCTACCCTCCAAGGTGACATAGATCCTGGTGAACAGACCTACCCTTGAAGGTGACATAGATCCTGGTGAACAGACCTACCCTCCCAGGTGACATAGATCCTGGTGAACAGACCTACCCTTGAAGGTGACATAGATCCTGGTGAACAGACCTACCCTCCAAGGTGACATAGATCCTGGTGAACAGACCTACCCTCCAAGGTGACATAGATCCTGGTGAACAGACCTACCCTTGAAGGTGACATAGATCCTGGTGAACAGACCTACCCTTGAAGGTGACATAGATCCTGGTGAACAGACCTACCCTCCAAGGTGACATAGATCTTGGTGAACAGACCTACCCTCCAAAGTGACATAGATCCTGGTGAACAGACCTACCCTCCCAGGTGACATAGATCCTGGTGAACAGACCTACCCTCCAAGGTGACATAGATCCTGGTGAACAGACCTACCCTCCAAGGTGACATAGATCCTGGTGAACAGACCTACCCTCCAAAGTGACATAGATCCTGGTGAACAGACCTACCCTCCAAGGTGACATAGATCCTGGTGAACAGACCTACCCTCCAAGGTGACATAGATCCTGGTGAACAGACCTACCCTCCAAGGTGACATAGATCCTGGTGAACAGACCTACCCTCCAAGGTGACATAGATCCTGGTGAACAGACCTACCCTTGAAGGTGACATAGATCCTGGTGAACAGACCTACCCTTGAAGGTGACATAGATCCTGAACAGACCTACCTCCAAGGTGACATAGATTTTGGGTGCACAGACCTTCCCTCCAAGGTGACATAGATCCTGGTGAACAGACCTACCCTTGAAGGTGACATAGATCCTGGTGAACAGACCTACCCTCGAAGGTGACATAGATCCTGGTGAACAGACCTACCCTCCAAGGTGACAGATCCTGGTGAACAGACCTACCCTTCAAGGTGACATAGATCCTGGTGAACAGACCTACCCTCCAATGTGACATAGATCCTGGTGAACAGACCTACCTCCAAGGTGACATAGATCCTGGTGAACAGACCTACCCTCCAAGGTGACATAGATCCTGGTGAACAGACCTACCCTCCAAGGTGACATAGATCCTGGTGAACAGACCTACCCTCCAAGGTGACATAGATCCTGGTGAACAGACCTACCCTCCCAGGTGACATAGATCCTGGTGAACAGACCTACCCTCCAGGTGACATAGATCCTGGTGAACAGACCTACCTTCCAAGGTGACATAGATCCTGGTGAACAGACCTACCCTCCAGGTGACATAGATCCTGGTGAACAGACCTACCACCAAGGTGACAAGCGTGAACAGCCCTAACCTGAGGTGGACTAGATCCTGTGAACAACACCTCCAATGTGACATAGATCATGTAAACAACCTACTTCAATACATTAATCTTAACAACCGCCAAGCAACCACAGCCCCCAACAAGCAAATCAATCGATGTCATATAACAATACTGTATACTATCAATAATCACATCACTAAATATAAATAATTACATTATACACACAATATAACACAAAAACACACAAAGAACAACAGGCCTATTTTCTCTTTCTTCCCTTCATTTTCCTGCAGAGTAACACCCCTCCCCTCCCTGCCTCCCTAGCACTGTTCAGCAGATTCCTCCATTTTTTTTTAAACATTTCATTTTCTTCCTACTACTTTATGTCACAGCAGATTTCTCTGCCTGAAATTCGGGCTGCTCTCCTGGGAGAGCCCGTTGCACCACTAGTGAAGCGTCACCCATATTATTTTTCTTTTACTGTCTGCAGCTGTATTTGTTTCCCTCCATGTTTTTCGCTGTGTGCATGTCTGTGTCTGTTGTGTGGGTCTCAGACTACTTTCCACAATCAACTCATCATGGCTTGGCTTCGCGAACGAAAGATTAAGGGCACTGTCCACGTCTGGTGCAGGCTCGCTGGTGGCTGTTCAGTCCAATGCGTGACAAACAAACCCGGCCGCAGCGGTTGCAGGGGAAAGTCGATTCATGGGGTTGATGTAGAGGGGACGCGGTTCTTCCTCCTCATTCGCCTCTCCTCAAGGGCCGCTCTGCTATTGTCTCAAAGGAGGAGACCGACTGATGCACAGTGTGTCGCCAGGCCTGCCGGTCAGCATGCAAGGACTGACCACTGGTTATGGTCTATGAGGCAGGCTGACAGAGATTTCTTCAGAGAGTCTTTAAATCTCTTCTTTGGTGCGCCTCTGTAGCGGTGTCCGGTGGAAAGTTCACCGTAGAGAACCATCTTCGGTAGGCGATGGTCCTCCATTCTAGAGACATGCCCTGCCCAGCGTAGCTGCGTTTTCAGCAACATGGCCTCAATGCTGGTGATCCCTGCTTGCTCCAGCACCTCAGCATTTGTGGTGAAGTCGCTCCAGTGGATGTCGAGGATGGAGCAGAGACAGCGTTGGTGGAAGCGTTCCAGAATTCGCAGGTGGTGTCTGTATGTGACCCATGACTCAGAGCCGTACAGGAGGGTGGTCAGTACCATGGCTCTGTAGACTCTGATCTTGGTGTCTTTCTTCAGGTGTTTGTTTTTTCCAGACACGGTGGTAGAGTCTGCCAAAAGCACTGTTTGCCTTTGCCAGTCTGTTGTCTACATCTTTATCAATCTTTGCTTCAGAGGAGATTTGCATCCCAGGTAGGTAAACTGCTGGACTGTCTTCAGTTCTGTCTCACCAATTGTAATGTGAGGTGGGTGGTACGCAACCTGAGGTGCGGGCTGGTAGAGAACCTCTGTCTTCTTCAGGCTGACTTCGAGTCCAAAGAGCTGGGCTGCCTCTGCAAAACAGGATGTTACATGCTGCAGGGCGGTTTCTGTGTGGGCTACAAGGGCAGCATCATCAGCAAAAAGTAGCTCTCGAATTTGTTGCTCCAGGGTTTTGGTGTGGGCCTGAAGACGCCGCAGGTTGAATAGGCTGCCATCTGTGCGGTAGCGTATGAAAACTCCGTCTTTGTCATCAAGATCTTCTGTGGCCCGCTGAAGCATCATGCTGAAGAAGATAGTGAAGAGGGTTGGTGCAAGAACGCAGCCCTGCTTCACCCCGTTTGTGATTGGGAAAGGCTCCGAGAGGTCGTTGCTGTTTCTGACCTGGCCACGCTGGTCTTCATGCAGCTGGATCACCAGTTGAGAAACTTTGGGGGACAGCCAAGACGCTCCATGATCTGCACAGGCCCTTCCTGCTCACAGTGTCAAATGCCTTGGTTAAATCAACGAAGGTGATGTACAGTCCCTTGTTCTGTTCGCGGCACTTTTCTTGAAGTTGTCTGAGCACGAAGACCATGTCAGTGGTACCCCTGTTAGCTCTGAAGCCGCACTGGCTCTCAGGGAGGTGGTGTTCTGCAACAGCAGGTACTAGTCTGTTGAGGAGAACTCTTGCAAGGATTTTGCCAGCGATGGAGAGAAGAGTTATCCCCTGTAGTTGGAGCAATCTGATTTTTCCCCTTTGTTTTTGTAAAGGGTGATTATGATTGCATCTACGAAGGTTTTGTGGTACTTTCCCTGCTCCCAGCAGCAAACAAAAATTCATGGAGCTTGCAGTGCAGTGTTTGCCCCCCGTTTTTCCATAATTCTGGTGGAATACCGTCGACGCCTGCAGCCTTCCCACTCTTCAGTTGTTCTATGGCTTTAGTTACCTCTTCCAGGGTTGGGGCTTCGTCCAGTTCTTCTTTCACTGGTTGCTGTGGGATCTGTTGGATCACTGCATCATCAACAGTGCGATCAGCGCTGAAGAGGGTTTGAAAGTGTTCAGCCCAGCGGTTAATATGGACATCTTGTCTGTGAGGAGTGCCTGGCCGTCAGTGCTGCACAAAGGACTCAACGCTTGGTGAGAGGGTCCATAGACTGCCTTCAAAGCTTCATAGAAGCTTCTGTAGTCACCTGTGTCAGCGCAGAGCTGAGTTTTCTGGGCGAGGTTAGTCCACCACTCGTTTTGGATAACTCTAAGCTGGCGCTGGAGGTTGCTGCATGTAAGACGAAAGGCAGCTTTCTTTGCTGGACAAGATGGTTGTGCAAGGTGAGCCTGGTGGGCACTTCTCTTCTTCGCCAGCAGATCTTGTATTTCTTGGTCATTTTCGTCGAACCAGTCCTTGTTCTTCTTAGTGGAAAAGCCCAAGACCTCTGCAGAGGTCTGCAGGATGACAGTTTTTAGGCGGGTCCAGAGCGTTTCTGGACAGGGGTCAGAGGGGCAGTCCTCGACTTCCAGCTTTGACTGGAGGTTGGACTGTAGGTCAGCTTTCACTTCAGCTGACTTGAGGCTGCCAACCTGGAGTTTCTTTCTGGGGGGACCTCCTCGTTTTGACTTTGGCTTGATGTGAAGGCTGAGGTTGCATCGCACGAGGCGGTGGTCTGTGTGGCATTCTGCACTGGGCATCACTCTGGTGTGCAAGACATCACTTTGGCTTTTCTGGCGCACTAAGACGTAGTCTCTGAGGTGCCAATGTTTGGACCGAGGATGCATCCAGGTTGTTTTTAGACTGTCCTTCTGCTGGAAGATTGTGTTAGTGATGATTAACTGCAGTTCAGTGCAGAACTCTAGCAGGAGACGCCGTTGTCATTGCAATTCCCAACTCCATGTTTCTCCAGAACTCCCTTCCAGGCTTCTGAATCTCGGCCAACTCTAGCATTGAAATCCCCAAGGATAATGACCTTGTCGTCTGCAGGGGCGTTTCTTACCAGGCTGCGCAGGTCAACTATGTTTTATAAAATATACATTTATCACTTTTGCAGCTCTTCTGACCATGATTTAACAAAATTATCCTTTAAAGCCTTAATAATGTTAGACATAAATTATCTTTGCTTACAAAAGTATGTGTTTCCCACTCACAATCAAACCCTGTTTCTATTAACATTTTATGAATTTTTTTTTATCCATTCTGAGCAATACACCCTCTTTTTATATAAACCATACAATACATAATATAACTTTGAAGAAGATGTGTCAGAATTTTCAGTGATAAGATTAGACCAAAATCTGATTAACCTTGCACCAATTAGAACAGACAGGGGGTATATTCCAGTTTCACCATATATCAGATTAGTCATTGTGCTCCTTTAACCCTCTTGTTGTTGAATTCTACAGAGCTAAACTGCCTGTAGATTTTGAATTCTTTTAAAGTTTTCTACCCCAAACTGACATAGTCTACTCCTGAGACAATTGTCTGTGTGCATGACAAGCTATCAAGCTGAAATTTTGTCATAAGCTAGATATATCTGTGTACTTGCATTTTAAGGCAAGTTTACATGTCTGGTCACAAAATGTCGTGTCGTTGTCACCTTATTTGTCACCAATCACAGGTAAAAGTATGTTGTATACAATAAACCAGCAAAATATATATGGAATAGACACAAATTCATACATGTAAGTGTTGAATAAAGAACTGATGCCTAGCTAACGTGTTTATTAATGTTTGTGTGCAATTGTACTTCAAGGATGTGTCACACAATGTCCTCATAACACCTGTTGTTTTATATGTCTTGATGAGGCATACTTTTTGTTTAACTGGTTTTTTGTCTTTTGAAAACAAGGAATATTCAATCAATATCTTACTTATATACTGCATTTCAGATGTCTATGTCTTACCACATGTTTGTTAAGTGCACAGAAGTGTAATATTGTACATAAGTGTCACATTGTCACCAGTGTCACCACACAGGTGTGACAAACATGAAACAACACAGAACTTCTGTAATTCTACAAAATTTTAATCGTGATAGCCTTTAAAGTAGTCATAGTGATGGCACAGGGACACATCACATCACAGAAAGCACAAAATGTGGATGTGTCGGGGGGTGTACCTATCGCTGTCACCTGTGGCACCTTGGCAGACTGGAGATCTATTTTCTTTTCCTTCTCGCTATTTTCGTCATCAGCAAATCTGTCTGTTGAGTTTCAAATAAAAAGTGTGGTATTAACTGGAAAATAGACAAAAGGCGTCACATTTTCTGGCGTTTATGCTGCGGACCTCCCCCCTCCCCCCCCCCCCAGGTCAAATTTCTCCACAGGGTGTGGGTAGCACAGGTCGCCACGCTTGCAGGAATGTTCCGTGTAGTCGGTTCATTCTTCTCTCTAACTGCGTTATTTCCTTTCTCTTCTCCGCCGTCAGCTTTTTATTTCTGACTCACTTAATATCTATCATTGAATTTTTTCTACTTCCAATGCAAACACGTTCATTTTATTGTCTAGTTAGTTACATGAATCGTCTGCTACCAACGAAGACGCCATTTTTTTTTCGCCACGCGCTATGAGTGAAAGGCGTTTCTATCGCCAGCCTTGCTTTCTTCCTTCCCTCCCAAGTACACACTGTTAGTGGTCTAAATTTATCACTGGCACCATCTGAAACCTTCCCTGCATCGCCCCACCAAATTTCAGACACATTGTGTGAGAACCACGAGGTATGTGTGTGATGGAAAAGTACTGCCCACGTGGTCAGGACCAACGGCCAGCTACGGCCGCAACGGAATCTAGCAGCAGGTGCTGTTACGGGCGGCTGCGGCCGCAACGGGGCTAAGACGGTTAAGTCTGAAGAGGTGTTTCAAAAACTTAAGTTGCAATTTTTCCAAAATAGCAATATTTTCAGAACCCCAAATTACACAGCCATATGACAATACTGGAACAACCATTGTTTGATAAAGATCGAGGACAACATCAACGGGAATATTCTGATTTCTGCTCATCTGCATCAAAGAAAATATTGCTTTTTGTGCTTGCTCATATATTGTTTTCTTACCTTTGCAAAATGTACCATTTTGACTGAAAAAATTCCTAGGTATCTATAAGAATCAACAATACTGATATATTTGCTTCCAAATCTAAATAGCATTTTCTCGCTTTTCTTAGTATTGAATATAATTGTTTTTGTTTTATCCATGCTAACATCCAATTTCCACTTCTGGCAGTATCTACAAAAAGTGTTAAGAGCTTTCTGGAGATTGTCTGCAGAGTATGCTTGTAAAAGTGTGTCATTTGCGTACAAAAGAGCTTACAACTTCAGGTAATTGCATAGTTTGACATCAGCTACTTTAATATTTATATATCGCAATTATTTGTAATGAGATAACTTTCTAATCATTTAAACATAATGAAAAAGAACAGGAGATAAATTTTCTCCTTGTCTTACACCAATACAACAGCGGAAGTAATCAGACATTTCACCATTAAGAAAAGCACAAGACTTAATTCTATCATACATGTTGACAATGACTCAAAAAAACTTTACCTTGAATTCCATGCAACAATAATTGGTGCTATAACCCTTCTTGCCAAACGGAATCAAAAGCCTTAGTAAAGTCAATAAAAACACATTTTTTTTTCTTTGTACAAAGATACAATGGAGGAATGAAAGAAAACAAAAGTTATTAAAAAAAACTAACTCAAAGAAAGAAAGAAAACGTAAAACAAGGAACAAAACACAAAAAAGAAAGAAAGAAAGAAGGAAACGTAAAACAAGGTAAAAAGCACAAGAAAGAATAACAAAACAGAGACAAAAGAAAGCACAAAGGCAAACAAAAAAACCCAACAACACAAAAAAACCAAAGAAAAGGAGAAGGAAGGAAGGCAGGGGTGAGAAAGGAAGCGGCAGGGGTGACTGACCCATGTAGAAACCGGTCTTCACTTTCTCCACGTTGGCGTCCACATACACCGTGCCGAAAGGGGAGCGCGGAGTCTTGGCGATGCCCTGCAGGAACATGCCCCCCACGATGATCGCCAAGGCTGCGCCCGCGTGGGCACGTGCCCGATCCTCTGGGGCACCGTCCTGGTACCCCGGGCTGGAGCCTGGGGGAATTGGGCAGAGGTGGGAGGTGACTGCATGAGGCAGGCTAGGCTGTTAGGGGTGGGGGAGTGGCAGTTGTGGTGGTGGTTGTGTGGTGTTTCTAGAACAGGATACATGCAAGCCAAGTTTGGTTTTTGTTCGCAGTCCACTCAAATGCTGACACTAATCTTAAACTTGCACATTTGAACTTCTGCAAGTGTGTATACATGCACTGACAAAATTATGTGCTCTTAAATACAGCTGAGGAGACTGAAAAATCCTACACCATTCAACAAAGTTTTGGGGGATAGCTTTCTTTTCAGTGTTTACGATGTTTCGGGAAAAACATCTTTTGAAATGAAAGCAATCCCCAAGGGGTGACCTGATGCCTGTGTCCTTGGTGTGTTGGGTATAGTTATCTCTGACGTGACTGGTTCACTTTCAGCCGTTGTGGGACTAGTCCCATGTACCAATGTCTCCTAGTTTTGATTCTTTTTGTTTTAAAATTAAAATCAAAATATAGCAGTTTTGTTTTCTACATCCAGCCTTTCACAGATGTAGTTTTTCTGCCTACAGTTTTTTTTTTTAGATACACATTATGTGCCCTGTTCATGCATGCTTCTCTATACATTTTCAAGCCCTCGTTTGTCCGAAGTATTGAAATGTTGCAGTTTAACTGATACCGATTTTAATGTCTACCAACTAAAACATTGATCCAGTATAACACGAATGTGTATCAAACTCAAATCTTGTCCGAGATATGGCCATTGCGATTACGAGCCTGAAAGAATGCTCGCTGTTTTTCATGTGTGATCACATTTTGAATACCAATATACTGGTTTTCCTCCTTCCCCCAAACTCCGTGTATTGTGGAATAAGGACAATATACATATCAAAACTGTTCAGAGCTCTCTCTCTCTCTCTCTCTCTCTCTCTCTCTCTCTCTCTCTCTCTCGTTGGGGAGAGGAAATCTGAAGTCCTCACCTGCCATGGCAACATCACAGTTCAATGACGTGTGATTGTTTCTGTCACAGATTTGGCCTCCGAAGAGTTTTGATGGCTTTGTTGACGTCAGATTACTGACGTTACCCATGACGTCACCACGCGATGACGTAGGACTGGGTGCACCGAAGAGAAATTGGGGCAGGGCACACATGACGCCAGACACCCCGAAGAGGATGGTGAACATCCCCAGGGTACGTGGAATGTGAACCTGGAACACAAGCTGGCTGGCGTTGGGAAGGCTAGTTTGTAGTTATTAATTCTTTCTTTCTTTCTTTCTTTCTTTCTTTCTTTCTTTCTTTTCTTTCTTTCTTTCTTTCTTTCTTTCTTTCTTTTCTCTCTATCTTTGCATCCAGTCCCTGTGGGTATGCAGTTTTGTCAATTTTGTCATCTGTTCCCACTGGCACATACTGGCCTACTCTTTCGAAAAACGGAACAGTATTTAACATGTGCCCAAGGTGTTCTGCGTGCGTGAACGCACATGGGACCTGGTTTATAGTTTCACCCTTCATCTCATTTGTCAGGTTCCCCCCGGATGGTTATATGTTATATGTCATTTATCTTTTACCATAATAATATAACTGAACGCAGTAATGATTGACGTAACTGTAGTGAACTTTTTATGTTTTCATCATACTCTGTAACATCACTGGTCTGCCGCAGGAACTAAGGGCAGGTAGGTTGCAAAGAAACTCATACCTGGCTGCCTTCCCTTTATTTCCATCCACTACAGTGTTCTCCATTCTGAAATGATTTGCTCATGGCACCCTTTTTTGTGCTGTTTTCACACACTCGGTGACGTGTATAAACCCACTATCAATCAATCAATCAATCAATCAATCAATCAATCAATCAATCAATCAATCTCATCTATCTATCTATCTATCTATCTATCTATCTATCTATCTATCTATCTATCTATCTATCTATCAATCTATCAATCTATCTATCTGTCATATCTATCTAATCTATCTATCTATCCCTTAGTCTGGCGACCGGGGGCACCCCTGGAGACTTGACAACCAGTTCCCTCCATTCCTCTCTCTGTTCTGCCTTTCTCGGGTTTTGTTGAGTTCTAGGCCAGTCCATTCGCTGATGTTGTCCTCCCATCTCTTCCTTGTTCTGCCTCTTTTTCTCCCTCCTTGGACAGTGCCTTGAAGTATTGTTTCAGAAGGCCATTTGACCTTGAGACATGCCCTACCATTTAAATTTACGCTTCTCTACGATTGATTTACTATCAATCAATCAAAAAGAAGCTAGTGCAGTTAAAAACAACAAAAAACACAACAACAAAAAACTCCAAAACAAAAGGAAAAGCTGAAAACTGTGGAGTCACCTTAGAAGCCATGAAGCTGACGAAGAGGATGATGACGAGAAAGCCGATGTCATTGGCCGCCATGATGAGGCCTGTCTGAGCGCTGCTGAAGCCGAAATGTTTCTCCAGTGTTGTCACCTGCACAGTACAGCATCAGTCAGTACAGTATTATTCAATACAGTATCAATACAGTACAGTATCATTCAACACAGTATCAGTCAGTACAGTATCATTCAATACAATATCAGTCAGTACAGTATCATTCAATACAGTATCAGTCAGTACAGTATCATTCAATACAGTATCAGTCAGTACAGTATCATTCAATACAATATCAGTCAGTACAGTATCATTCAATACAGTATCAGTCAGTACAGTATCATTCAATACAATATCAGTCAGTACAATATCATTCAATACAATATCAGTCAGTACAGTATCATTCAATACAATATCAGTCAGTACAGTATCATTCAATACAATATCAGTCAGTACAGTATCATTCAATACAATATCAGTCAGTACAGTATTATTCAAATACAATATCAGCCAGTACAGTAGTTTTCAATACAATATCAGTCAGTACAGTTATTTTTCAATACATTATCAGTTAGTACAGTATCATTCAATACAATATCAGTCAGTACAGTATTTTTCAATACAATATCATGACAGTATTTTTCAATGCAATATCAGTACAGTATTTTTCAATACAATATCCAGTACATATTTTGCAATACAGTATCAGTCAGTTCAGTATTTTTCAATACAATATCAGTACAGTATTATTCAATACAATATCAGTCAGTATAGTATCATCAAATACAATATTATTCAATACAGTATAATTCAAAACATATCATTCAGTACAATATCATTCGAATACACTATCATTTAATACACTATCATTGAATACAATATTAGTAGAGTATTATTCAATGCAATATAATTCAATAATATCACTCCTTATAAAACCGAAATGTCTCTCCAGTACTGTTACCTCCACTATACAATACCATGCAGTAACATCACCCCCTTGTCCTATCCATATTCCTGTACGCTTGTGAATCGTGGGCAATCTAAGACAAGAATGGGAAGTGCCTCATTGATGGCCAGGTAATTCTGAACAGATGGACTGAATACTGCTCCGACCTGTATAACTACGACACAACAGGAGATCCAGAAGTCCTCAATGTCCCACAAGCACAGATACAGACACCACCAATCCTCCAAGAAGAAGTGGAAACAGCATCAGATCGCTGAAAAAAGGGAAGTCAGCAGGGATGACAACATTCCTGCTGAGTTGGTTTCAAGCTGAGGGGAAGCCATGATCCCCTCTCTACTAAAAATAGCATGTAGAGATGTGATGCTTTCGGAGACTCCTTGGCATCTCCTACAGAGACCACATAAGCAACAAAGAAATTCATAACAGAATCCAGCAAACCATTGTCCCTACGAAAATCTTCTATCAATCATGAGAAGAGTAAACTTAAATGGTAGGCATGTCTCAAGATCAAAAGGACTTTCTGAAACAGTACTGCAGAGAACTGTCCAAGGAGAGAAAAAAGAGGCATCCAAGAAGAGATGGAGGACAAATCAGCGAATGGACAGGCCTAGAACTTCAACAAACTTTGAAAAGTGCAGAAAGAGAGAGGAATGAAGGAATTAGTTGTAAGTCTTCAGGGGTGCCCCCACGGTCGCCAGACTAAGGGATAGATAGATAGACAGATATACCTGCGAATCCAGGTACCGGTACATGCATAGGTCTGTGAGTGGGTGAGTGACTTACATGAGTCTGACATGAAGTTTGGTTGTGAGGGTCACACAGCACTATGCTCTATGGCATATAGCTGTTCTTATGTCTTAGTGTTGCTGTTGTTATGTGCTATTGACTGATATTATCATTACTATCATCAAGACAATGCGACCATAATGATGGCATTAGTACTAGTAATGAAGGTCGTTTCTCGTTATCGCTGCTATTATTATGACAATGCAATATTGATGATGACATTGGTAATGGCAGTAAAGATCATTCTTTCTATCACATCTACTAGCATTATGATACTGTGATAGTAATGATGACATTGGTAACGATAATGAAAATCATTGTAACTATCGCTCCTGTTATCATGACAATGCGATGGTAATAATAACAATAGTAACGGTAATAAAGATGTCACGCAAGCTTCAGTCTCTAAAAAACCCCAATATAAACAATCATGATGACGTCAGACCGACCCTTAACGCTGACGTCAGCTAACCTGACTGTTGACGTAAGTCATGAGGGTAGAAGTGACGAGGGCACACAGGCTGTAGAAGCCTGTGAAGGCAGGCATGTTGGCGCACATCTGCAGGAGGGCGGCTGGAAGGCTCCTATGCCGCACTGTGCAGGGCTGCTGTCGTCCTCCTCCTCTTCCTCCTCCCCCTCCTCCACCAGCGTGTGCTTTCCATTCAGGGGCTGAGGCTTGCAGGACTGGCTGGTCATGATGCTGGGGGTCAGTGTCGATGTCTTCAGGATCCTCCAGGTTACTGAGGGGGAGACACAGCAGTGTTACTGTTAACATCAGTGCTGACTCTACTCTCCCCAAAAGTCCTTCGGATGAGACTATAAACCGAGGCCCCGTGTGCGAACGCACGCGCACGCAGAACATCTTGCGCACACGTTAAATCCTGTTCCAAATTCGTCAGAGTTGGCCATTGCGTGCCGGTGGGAACAGATAACAAGATTTACAAAGCTGCAAATACACGGGGACTGGATGTAAAGAATCAAATGAGTGTTGTTCCATTATCCTCGCTGAGACAATAAACCGAATCCTGTGTGTTACACAAAACTATTTAGCGCATGTTAAAGAACCCACGGCAATCAGAGAGCTGCCCCTGGCAAAATTCTGCAGAAAAAAGCCACTCTGATGGGGAAACAAATACAGTTGCATGCAGGAAAAGAAAAGAAAGATAATAGGTGGCGCTGCTCTTGTGGCAGCGGCCCAATTTCGACGCAGAAAAATCTGCTGTGACTTAAAGTGGCGTAAAACAAACAAAACGCAGCACACACACATATTTTGTCACTGGTCCATAATCTACAATAACGGACTCGTCTGGAAAGAAAGACCCCCTCCCTTGACACTGAACCTACCCCCCTTCCACCCTACTTCATATGAT
>CM060318.1:2104183-2114183 GCA_030674155.1 Stramonita haemastoma
ACTGTTGCCAAAGTCCAGGATAGATTGAGCAACTTTTGCCCCTGTTAGCATAGCTGTCTGCTACTTTGATAATAGCATTTATAATATATCCTACAAAACTTAATATTTAGAGAAAGATGGAAGAGGCCCCGCAGCAACAAGCACAGCAAGAGCAGAAGTAACGAACCAAGCACAGCAAGCACAGCAGGAAGTGATCCCTTCCACAAGTGACAGCTGTCACCAAGAGTCCTGGGAGAGTTGAGGCTGGCAAGAGGTTGGCAGAAGGGATCCACAGAAAAAAAACTTGTAAACAAGCAAAGCAAAACATCTTGCAAGGAGAAGCATTAAAAAACAGGAGCTATAGATACACTAAAAAAAAGACACACCTCCCAAAACAAATATCCTGTCTTACTTGTTATAGGGCATACCTGTTATTGGCATTGGTTATGCAGCCTATAGGGCACGGAAAACAAATCATCAACAAAGCCCAAACCACAGCTAGAACTAAAACAAAAGAACAAAAACAAGAACCCCAATCACAGGGAAGCAAACAACCTGACGCCGACCCATTCGAAATGCATTAATAATAGTTACCAAAATATTTATCCACATACCGGAAAAATGAGTCAGAAAAAACAGCAGTGAACCTGGTCTACCACACAGCAGTGATTGGCGACCCAGTGTTGGCTATACTATGCTGGGAAAGAACCTTCTGAAAATGAAGCCAGCTGATCTAGGAAAACTAGACTTTGAAGATGGTGCCAAGCTGGTTGCTGTCGTGACAGCATCTATTGCATCAAGAGACTTCTTGGTTAAGCAGGAATCATTCCAGAAAATATAAGCCATAAACAGAAATGGCTTCCTTAGTGATGATGGTTGGCGGTGCTGTAGTTAATGCTCTTGCTTTTACAGGTAGCAACTTACTTGTTTTCTAGACTTCATACAGACTAAGAAAGGAAGAGGACGATAAAGCAATAGAAGAACTGAACAGAGCACAGGCAGGTTACGAAAGACAAAGAATAGCTCAGTGAGACTTCATTAATTTAACGAAAAAACATCGTGAGCAAGGTCATGCTACATAAACCTTTACTGATGTTGATGTAGCAATTAAGAAGTATTGACTTGTCACAGGTAAGCAAGTATCTCCCATTACTAAACCCCAGCTTCCTGATTATCATCAGTGAGAGAAAGAATAAATGGCATTGACACTCACACCTCTTTTCATCACCAGTGTTTTGCACCAATAGCCGGCACAACATCTGCAACATTTACTTGCCCTGCAGGAAGCGGCTGTCACAGCTATTAACTCAAAACACCGCTATGTGAAAAGGTTTATAACCTCATGTCCCATTTATCCTATCTCTCTCTACTATCTCTACATCATACATGGGAAGAGAATGTGTGTGACTAAAGGGGTGGAGGTAAGATTGGTCATTTTAAGAACTGTGCAACAATAAGCCAACCTGCTTACAGTGTTTACTATTTTTTTTATCGCTGAGGTCATGGTACTGGCACTATACCAAGTTTAGAACAGCACATGATGTCAGCAGATACAATTATATCCATAGTAGTTTAGTCAGATAATAATATTTATAGCAGCTTAATCTTTCCTCCTCTTTGCATAAGAAATAGCATTTTGGCCATGGCAGGTGGAAGAGAGGGACGTGCTTTACCGAGGAACAGCCTGTGCCATTCAAGGAGGTCAGGTCTGTCACACCAGAACGTGGAATATCTGGAAAAAGTCAAAACACGTGATCCTTGTTCAGAACCACCAAAACGGAGAAAAAGCTCGAGTTTTTGAAAAGGAAAAAGACCACACTTGATCTATCAGCTGAAGAAGTGCATAGGGATTTAGTAAAGGATTACTGTTCTCAAAATATGGAGACAAATCTATTTGACAGGTATGGTGTTTAAAAAAGAAAAAAAAAGCTTTACGGGATCAAATCACAACAAAAACCAATTTGGCCAAGATTTAGATTTTAAAATAACTGAAAACTATATCTTTTTATATCTATTAGCGTTACAACTTCCTGAGTTACAGAGCAAAATATAGGGGTGTGGGTATGAGTGCACCTACAACGTTTGGCAAAGGTAACATAATAATAAGGTTATGTGAGAACAGATTACAAGAGCATGTGGGTGTAATGACAGAGAAATATTCCTGATATTGTATTAAATTGCATTGCACATCGCATTGCACATTGCATTGCATTGTGTATAAAATTCAGGCTATAGGGTCCTTAGGGAGTGTGCATCCCAATAGTGCAGCATCAGCTTGTTTCTTTTCTTGTTTGCAAGCCTGTCTGCCGAGATTAATCAATCGTGTACCACCCCCCCAAAAACAACAACAAGAACAACAAAACAAAAAACAAACCGAAAAACAAAAACAAACAAGCAAAACCCAAAACAACAACAAACAAACAAAAAATAATCAACAAAACAACAAGAAAAAAACAACAACAAAAAAAACCACACACAAAACCTGCAACAGGCAATTCTTTACTAGACCTAAGTTCTTTAACTACACTACTACTACTACTAACTACTACTAACTACTACTATTACTACTGATGATGATGGTGATGGTGACGGTGACGGTGACGGTGATGATAATAATGATGACGACGACGACGACGACGACGACGACGACGACGACGATGATGATGAGATGATGATGATGATGATGATGATGATGATGATATGATGATGATGATGATGATGATAGAAGCAATAATAATAATAATAATAATAATAATAATAATAATAATAATAATAATAATAATAAAAATCATAATGATAATAGCATACACTACCACTACCCTTCCACCATAAGAAGAAGAAGAAAAAGAAGAAGAGAAAGAAGAGAGAAAAAGAAGAGGAAGACAAATTTGAATGGAATTTTGAAAGCTATGACAGCCATGACCAGTTGTAGCCTGCTGGTGTATATGTTTTTTTTTTATTTTATACCACTTTATGTCACAGCAGATTTCTCTGTGTGAAATTCGGGCTGCTCTCCCGGGAGAGCGCCTCGCCACAAGTGCAGCGCCTACCCATTATTTTTTTCCCCCTCAGGGATGGTGTTTAAACACGACACCTGTGTGCATGCTGGTTATATATATATATATATATATATATATATATATATATATATATATATATATATATATATATATATATATATATATATATATATATATATATATTTTTAAATTTTGTCATCTGCTCCTACTGGGCACACGATGGCCTGCTCTTCCGAAAGGCAGAACGGGATTTTAACGTGTGCGCAAGATGTTCTGCGTGCGTTTGCACATGGGGCCTTGGTTTATAGTTTCATCCAATGACTTTGACATTCAGTTCGATTTTTTCCTCAAACTGGGAAGAAAAGGCGAGCTGGGTACAACCCAGAAACTCGCAGTTTACATATTGGCAGGCGAACGTCTTAACGTCTTAATGTTTACACCTCCACTCCCAAAGCAGTGGAAGCCTCTGCCTTTTTCTACCCTCTTTCCTTCTCTGTGTTTTGTCATCTACATGTCCTGTCTTGAGAAGTGGCACATTGGTTCAAGGTAGGGCTATGGTGTGCTGATGATGTCAAAATTGCAATGATTGAAATCGATTATCCATCACTGTGTCTAAAACATGGCGCTGTGATCCTGTTTCCCTTTCTAGAAATAGTCGTTTTTGTCTACAGTATCACCGTGAAAAATGAATGACTTCTAACCAAAAGTGCAATTTCTTTTTGCTGTCTCATCTTCTGTAACGTACCCATCCTGCTGTTCCCACACCGCTCATTTCAATCTCCCGGCAACAGCCATACCCAGATTTGTTATATCTCTTCCTCAGGGTCGGAAGTTCACAGGGGTCCATCAATATCAGGCCGCCGTGGGGTCACCAGCCAGAAGGGCCCTGCACTGCTGCTGGGTCACTTTGGTGTGTTCAGTGGTGCCTGTTCTGATCTAACATACGCAGGACACCACCTACTAATCCCCCTACTAACAACAGTATTAGCTCAGTCCTGGAGCCAGACTGAGTGAGTCACCCACCTGAGGTGGCGACCATCACAACGTCTTTCCAACAATTCTCCCCCACCAACGTCCAAACCCCAAAGGCTTTGATACAAGCTCACCCTAGGCACAGAAGTGTATGGGTAAACCAAATCTGAGGTCACCATGAGACCAGAGCAACTGGGACAACCGAATCAGAGCCTTTTATTTTTTTATTGCATTATGATCAATGACATTGAGGAAGATGTAATGCTGCTGCTGTGGAATTGCATATGCTTTTAGAGCACTTGATAGGATTGTACTCTACACTTATTATCATACCAATATATCCCAGTGTCAACGGCCCAGAGATACAGACACCTGCAGTGTTGATCAGGTAATTAGAGCAACACTCAAGCTCTGTAAAGCTGCTAAAGCTCGACTGTGTGGTCCCAGTCTTCCCATTGAGCCCATAGCACACTCACTCTGGGTAGGAGCCAGTAGGAGTAAAAAAAAAAATCTTTATAACTCTTGAGGGATTCGAACCCGCAACCTTCCAATCCAAAATCCAAGGCCCTAACCACTGCGCCATGGCAGCTGGTAAAAGTGCAACATTGTTTTCGCCATCAGCAGGCCATGGTCCGTGATGCACGAGGAGAGTTAGCTGTGTTCACCTTGAGAGGGCCGCCTGACTTAATCCACTTGCCACTTCACTGGTCAGTTGATTCCAGTTTGTTGCTTAACTGGACAAGACGCATTGACTGTTGCTGTCCTTGTAGACTTGTTGTGAGGCCACAGGTAAGTGATGACACTAGTTTTATGACCTGGGGCTAGTTATTCATAACTACTTTTACATATTTGAAATGGAAACAAGGAGAGGATTCTGAAAAAATAATATATTCTTTAAAATACAGGATTAAAAAAACGAAGTATTGGGGCAAAGTTCCGTATGCTCCTATTGCTGCGTGGCCTAACTAGATTTCTACTATCAGAATCTTGCTATCGCTTAACTGAATTCTTCGCCAGTGCCATGTGGAAACCAGAAAGGCCAGAAATTGGCACTATGGTAGCTACTGTTCATACCATGTGATGTTCGTTGTACAACCTTAAGCTTCGAAGTCCTCAGCGTCTTTTTCTTAGGAATAAGCGGCTATTTTTACCTTGATTTAATTCAGAATAGAATTTAATATTCGAGACCAAAAATTGGAAACAATGTTAACATTTTAACTATGATATCAAGTAAAATAATTTAAAAAAAAAAAAAAAACTTCTGCCTCGAATATGATTTTTTAAATAATTCTGGGTAGTTCAGGACAAAACTGGAACTGGGTTTGTTTATCTTTAGGTGTCAAGATTCTCTGTTTCCTTTTATATTTTCCTTACTTTCACTGGATGTCTCTTTATTTTGACCTGTTTGTGTTTTTTTTCTTTGCTTTTATCATGCTCCTTTGGTAGTTGCTTTAGACATCTATTTTTAAGATGATCTAGTAATACAGGAGTTTATCGTACTTCAATTTTTAAAAAATGAATTCACGTTCAGATGCATCTCTCTCTCTCCTCTCGGGACGAGATAGCCTAGTGGTCAGAGCATTGCGCTCGAAATTTGACGACCCTGGTTCGATACCCGGTCTAGGGGATTTTGCCTCTGGAGTTAACATAGTGCTGACTCCACTCCCCCCAAAAGTCTTTCGATGAGACTATAAACCGAGGCCCCGTACGCGAACGCACGCAGAACATCTTGCGCACAAGTTAAATCCTGTTCCGCTTTTCGTAAGAGTAGGCCATCGTGTGCCGGTGGGAACAGATGACATTTACAAAGCTGCATACACACGGGGACTGGATGTAAAAAAGCATATGATGCTTATTCCATTATCCTCGATATAAAAGAATAAAATAAAATTCTCTCTCTCTCTCTCTCTCTCTCTCTCTCTCTCTCCTCTCCTCTCTCTCTCTCTCTCTCTCCTCTCTCTCTCCTCCTCCTCCTCTTCCTCCTCCCTCTCCTCCTCCTCCTCTCCTCCTCCTCCTCCTCCTCCTCCTCCTCCTCTCCTCCCCCTCATTTAACCTCCCTGTTTACCCCCTTCTCTCTCTTTGTCTTCCTCTATCTCCTTCTCTGTCTCTCCCCTCACTCTACCCCCCTCCCTCCCCTCTCTCTCGTCCTCTTCCTTTCCCCCTCCCCCTCTCTCCCTCTGACACATGCACCCTCTATCTTTGACATCCACAAATATAATCTCGTATACTTTCCCTGTTATTAGGCAATATATCTGTGACACATTTGTGTTTTTGTTTGCCAGATACTTCCCATCAATTTGTACAGTGTGAAACATGACGATAACTTAGCTTTGTTGGGCCCTTGTTATCAAAGATTAGAATGGAGGATAAAGGAAATCTTTGGATCTGGGATATTAAGATCAGAAATCTTAAGTTCGGATGGAGAAATGTGTGCTCATAGCTTTCGGAGGGTTTGCTCCATATTTCGAGGGGTTTTTAAAAACAAACAACTTTATACCACTTTAGTCACACAGATTTCTCTGCGTGAAATTCGGGCTGCTCTCCATGGGAGAGCGCATCGCTACAAGTGCAGCGCCTACCCATATTTAAAAAAATAATACAGCCCCGAGCCGCCCTGGGACTTCAAACTCCCCGATTTTTCCTAGGATTGTTAAACACGAACCTGTGTCCATGCTGGTTTTAAAATATATTAAAAAATAATTTTGTCATCGCTCCTACCACACACAATGGCCTGTTCTTCCAAAGGCGGAAACAGGGATTTTAACGTGTGCGCAAGATGTTTTGCGTGCGTTCGCACACGGGACCTCGGTTTGTAGTCTCATCCGAATGACTGACATTCATTTTTGTCTTTTCTTTTCGTTAAACTGGGAAGAAAGGGGACGGCTAGGAATCGAACCAGAACCTCACGGTTTACTTGTTGGCAGGGAACGTCTTAACCATCCTGCCACCTTCCTTTCCTGTGTGGGGTATGTTGTGCTCCATTTTTTTTTTTGATGTATGCTGTACTCCATAGCTTTTGGAGGTATGTTGTGCACGATATTTTTATAAAACAGCTGTAGCTTTGAGATAGTTGTGCTGCATAGTTTTGGATGTATGTTGACAGCTCCATAGTTTTCGGAGATATTTTTCAGAGATATTTTGTGCTTCATAGGCTTTCAGAGATATTTTGCTTTCAAAGATATGTTGTACTGAATAGTTTTGGGGTATATGTTTTATTCCATAGTTTTTGGAGAAGTGCTCCATAATTTTCGCAGACGAGTAGTTTTTGGAGTTGTGTTGGGATCCAAATTTTGGAGATTTGTTGTTTTCGGAGATACGCAGTTTTTGGAGATGTGTTGTGATGCATAGTTTTCGGAGTTTTGTTTTCGGAGATATTTGTTTTTTCATAGTTTCGGAGATGTTTTCGGAGATCTGTAAGTTTCACAATTTTCGGAGATAAGCTGGACTGAATATTTCGAGTTCACAGGCATGTTCAAAAGAGAACCTGTGCAGTGTCTACCATGCTCACAAGACACCGGTCTCACTTTTTATATTTCCTTCTGCTGTGGCCAAGTTTGCTCCTGAGGGTCTGTGTCTGTTCTGCATGGCTGCCTGGTCAGTTGTCTTCAAATGATCACTGGACACCAAGCTTCTGGTTGCATCAATGCTCCTCACTAAAAAAGTTAAAAATAAAATAAAATTTTAAACGGAAAAACTAAAAAAAAACAAAACCCACCCAAAACAAACAACTTCACCTCCCCCCAAAAAGTTAGGAAAGAACAGATTTAGAAATGAAATAAAACTAACATGTAGCAAAATAAACCAAAAAATTAGATAAAAACTTAACCAGGAGAGAATAAAATAATAATAAGTAAAAACCAAAATAAATAAAACTAGAACCAAAAAAGGGGGAGGTGGAGTAAAGAGGAGAGCAATCCTGGTACCAGTGATCTTGGTGTCTCCATCTACAGAGGTTTTGATACAGTGGTCATGAGGGCTGGACTGGTCACTTTATTCTCACATCATGAGTCATGTGGGTCTGTGACTCTTGTCACTTCCATTCTTACATCATTTACAATGGTCATGAGGGGATGGACTCGTTAATCTTAAAATCATTTACAGAGGTCATGAGAGGTTGTGACTCTTGTCACTCCATTCTTACATCATTTCATGCCATTGACTGACTTTTGTCACTCCATTCTTACATCATTCATGGCCATTGACTGACTCTTGTCACTCCATTCTTACATCATTTCATGGCCATTGACTGACTCTTGTCACTCCATTCTTACATCATTTCATGGCCATTGACTGACTTTTGTCACTCCATTCTTACATCATTTCATGGCCATTGACTGACTCTTGTCACTCCATTCTTACATCATTTCATGGCCATTGACTGACTCTTGTCACTCCATTCTTACATCATTTCATGGCCATTGACTGACTTTTGTCACTCCATTCTTACATCATTTCAATGGTCATTAGGGGATATGATATGTCATTCGGATGAGACTATAAACCGTGGCTCCGTGTGCAAACGCACGCAGAACATCTTGCGCACACGTTAAAACCCCTTTCCGCCTTTGGAAGAGCAGGCCAATGTGTGCCGGAGCCGATGACTTTTTGTTTTTAAACCAGCACGCCCACAGGTTTCGTGTTTAGACACCATCCCTGAGGAAAAATCGGGGAGTTGAAGTCCGAAGGGCGGCTCAGGGCGCTATATAATATATATATATATATATATATATATATATATATATATATATATATATATATATATATATATATATATATATATATAATGTAGGCGCTGCACTGTGGCAACGGCTCTCCTGGGGAGAGCATGCCGATTTCACGCAGAAAAAACTGCTGCGACATAAAGTGGTATAAAGAAATAAGACCGTCACTCCATTTGCGCATCATAACAGTTGTTATTAGGGGCTGTAACTCTTGTGACTCCATTCTTGAATAATTTCCTTGGGATAGATCCCCCCCTCCTCCTCCTCCTTTGATACAGGGTCCTAAACGGGTGGTTAAAGTCATGTGGATCATAAGTGCCTGTGACCTGACAAGTGTGAGAGCAGCCATCAGGACCTGCCTTATCAAGTGCCTGTGACCTGACAAGTGTGAGAGCAGCCATCAGGACCTGCCTTATCAAGTGCCTGTGACCTGACAATGATCACAGTCATCAGGACCTGCCTTATCAAGTGCCTGTGACCTGACAAGTGTGAGAGCAGCACAGAACCTGCCTTATCAAGTGCCTGTGACCTAACAATCGGAACCTGCCCTTTCTGAAATAGAGGTAAGGCATTTTCCAATTTCGGGTCCAGCTGTTTCGTTTTTCTGACACGATTTTTCATTCATTCTGTTTTTGTCTTTGTACGTCACTTGTCCATTGTTTTTGTCTATCAGAGCTTCTTTCTGCTCCCTAAACTTGAAGAGGTGTGTTACTTCAGACTGGGCCAATCTCACTTTTTTTTTTCAAAAGACTTTCTACTCATTTTACCTTTTTATTTTTTAACCTCTCTTGTCACTCTGTCTGTCGTAATGTTTACTGTCTTACCACACATAGTGTACATGAAGACAAACAATAATAAAAGGGAGTTAAGAGGGTTAAGAAATACGTGTGTTAAATGGAAGGGTTACTTCCCTTTATTCTTGCCATATGGCTTATATCTAAAAAAATAAAAAAATAAAAAGTCCACTCACGAAGTCTTCTCACTCATGGACTTTTCTTCTCAATGACCTCTTTGAAGGTCTTGTCTTAATTCTGTTTGTTTTAATCTTCTATTTTTCTACGGCTTTTCCCTCCTTTTTGTTTTCCTATCATTCAGGCTGTGTGTTCATCTGTTTTACCAGGTACCTTGTGAACCGGGAGAGTGCCATCCAAGTCGACTATGGCCAGGCACTGTTCCATGTTCATCCAGAGAAAAGAACCGGGCGCCAGTGGAGATCTTCCCAGGACCTGCATTTCATGTGGAACAGACCTCAGTGCTGTGTGGAAGAATCTGTCAACAGTTGCTGTGACTGATGCTGCAACTGCCTGT
>CM060318.1:2119183-2189183 GCA_030674155.1 Stramonita haemastoma
TGTATGTCTATCTATCTATCTATCTATCTATCTATCTATCATATCTATCTTATCATTATCATATCTCTCTCTCTATCTATTCTATATAGTATGTATATATAATATATGTATATATATATATATATATTATATAGATATAGATATAGATATATATATTCTAGAAAAGGTTGATTCTGAGATACAAAAATCCTAAAATCAATTTAAGCTCTTAAAGTTGGAACAGAAGCATGATAAATTGAAATAAGATGTTTAATTATTCAATGTCTTTGTGTGAACATATGTCGTAAATATCTGGCTACATACTTTTCTTTTAATTATAAGGTTCACACTGAGACTTTTGTGGTAAAAGATGCCGCCTTTTGGAGAAAAATTAAGACTTTTCAAGAACTTTCTCAGAAGACTTTTTAAAGACCTTATCCCCCTCCCCCCCCCCCCCCCCCCCCCCCCCCCCCATGTGTGGCAGGGTGGCAAAAGAGCCCTGATCAATACCTATTGGAAATGTGATTAAGTTTTTTTTCAAGGAGAGAAAGTGTACAAATAATATAATAATAATAAATAATAAATAATGATACACAGAATTTATATAGCGCTATATCTTGTAAAACAAACCAAAGCGCTTGCATTCGACCTATACAAGACACAAGCAATCATTAACAATTTATAGTTTTAGCAAATTCGAATGTACATACACACGCACGCGCACACACACACATACACACACACACACACATACACACACACACATACACACACACACACACACACACACACACACACACACACACACACACACACACACACACACACACACACACACACACACAGAGTACAAAGTACCACCTAAGAGGGATGGCAAAGTTAGACAAATAAGTAAACTTTTTTTTTAAGCCAATGCAAAATAGAGAAAATTTATTTTTTCTCATACGCTATATGGCAATACTTTTTTAATTTTTCTATGAGAATTTTTGCATTAGAAAATAGGTACATGTGTTCCATAACCTATGTGGTCGTTGGCAAGTGAAGTGTCAGCAGATACCTTTAAAAAAAAAAAGGAATTGGAAAATAGGCAATCAAATAGGCTTTGATTTTGGCTGAAGTAGCCAGACTTGCTCAAAAATCCTAAAAAAAAATTAAAAAAAAAATTTGGGGGGAAAATATCCTAGTCATTAGGATTTTTCGCTGCTGTTGTGAATCTGTGTTTCGCCACCACTACCTTAACGGGGCAGTTCAGAATTTTTTTGGAGGGTGGAATTGGCAAGTTTTCCAGTAATGTGAGCAAATCTGTGTAATGATTCTTCAGGGGTATACCCATTCGTGTGTGGTGTTAAGTTCATCAGTCAGATTTGATGAAAGTTGTAGGCTTTTTTTTTTTCTTTTTAAAGTTTTCACTAAACATTAGTGTTCTATAGATAAGAGAGAGAGAGAGAGAGAGAGAGAGAGAGGAGAGAGAGAGAGAGAGAGAGAGAGAGAGAGAGAGAGAGAGAGGAGAGAGAGAGGAGAGAGAGAAAGAGGGTAGTTGTGGGGAGGAGACATCAGGTTGGAAGGAGAGGAGGGAAGGGAAGGGGTGTTTAGTAGGGGTTTGGATACACACTTAGAGCAGTGGGGACACAAAAAGAGGGCTGGCTGGTAGACGTTTTTTCTTTTTTTTTTTTTTTTTTTTGGGGGGGGTCATATTTTTATGGATTAAAAAAATGCCCGAGGCCTGAAATATTTTGACAGCTAAACTGGAAATTTGTGGGCACTGATGTCCAATGTGTAGCCTTGTCTTTTGATAGAACTGGTGATTCCATTTTAAAGCTTCCTGCTATTGCCAGCTACACACCATTCATTTCTTTATTCAAATAAACTAGTATTTCAAGGATAATCGAAAAAGTGTTAGTGTGCTTTTTTTAAATTAATTATTTATTTTTTACATCCAGTCCATATGCACGTGGTTATCTGTTCATCGGGCACATGGCCTACTCGTCTGAAAAGGGTCCAGGTTTTAAAATGTGCGTAACATTGTCTTTAGCTACATACCAGTTGTCCACGCGCTATTGTGTCCACATGGATTCTAACATTCAGACAGACCATCTGACAGACAACCCTTACCCCCTATTAACTTTTAACACTTAACAATAACCTCAACACTAACCCTGGCCCGACATGTGGACACAAAAGGCAGGTGGATAATGGTGTATTATGCTGACACAGTGGCTAAACATTTTTTCTTTGGAGTTGGTAGGAGGGAGGGAGGGGCGGAAAAGTTTTGGGAAAAAGGATGCTAGGAAGGGGGAGGGGTGTTATGTTCTGGTATATAGTGATGGGGAAAGAGGTGTAAAGACTGAGGATGGGGATAGGGGACAGGCAAACTTCTGGTTAGCTTCAGGGGTGGGTGGAGGTGGGGAGCCTTTTAGAAAAAAACGTGTACCTAAAAATAATACATTAGGTTATAATCCTCATTGGGTTGCTTTTCACATTTTTTTCTGGCATTAAAAGCAAGTATAAGTAAGTAGGATGTTGGATTTAGAAAGCATGATGGAATAATCAGTGAAAGGGTGTGCATTTGAGAAAAGTAAAAACAGAAGTAGGAGGCCTGGTTTTAGAATGCATCAATGAATAATTTTGATGGAAGGCGCTGGGAAACTGTGATACTGTATTACAGAAATGGGGCGTTATTAAAAGCAGGGGTATGTGGTTTGTTCCTGTGTATGTTTCTGTGGGTGCATGTTTGGCAGAATTTGTGTGACAGGGTTACCTAGGGAATGGTCTTCCTCAGGTATTTATCATCACCAGTGTAAGCTACATTGTGCAGCCTACCCAAAAGTTGTGCACCCTTGTGTGTGGTTTTATATTTTGGGGGTGGAGGTAAGTGGAGAATAGCAGTTACCTAAATAACATGAAGTTAAAACTGTACGTCTGAAGATTAAAGAAACAGCTGGCTTTGTTTATTTAACCAACACTGACTTTAAAAACTCGCCATTGCTTTTTTAAAGGCTGGAGGTGTAGGAAGTATTGGAATGTCACATTAAATTAAGAAAGAAAATGCAATATTTTGTTTTTAAAAAAGGCATATATCTTGAACCTTGAGTTATTTTTTTTCCTTTTGTTATTGAAGTACGGTATAGCTCAATGATCAGAACACTCACATTACCAAAGCTATGGTTAAAGCAGCAATGAGCATGGTTACCAAGCAGATGAGTAACTTTTTGCGGGTATTGGCATCAATAGTCATCCAGCTGTAAATGGGTACCTGCCCAATTTAGGGACAGGAAAGAGAAGCGGTGGGAGAGGAGATAGGCGCCGCCCTCAATATACTGGCCCCTGGAGAAGCTGAGGTCTCTGTTACCTCCCTTTCCAACCATCACATAGGTTATGGAAACACTTTTACCTTTACCTTTTATTCTACAAAATGGGGTGTAATAAATGTTTGTTTTTAATGTTACAGGTAGATTAGGATTGTAGGTATGTGACTGTCCTGCTCCCTGATTTCCTTGTCTTTTGCTTTGCTGTAGCTCAGGGACATCCCCGTGGGGATGTTAGGGGCTCTTTCAGTGTAAATAGCACCCCACCTTCTGGAAACTCTGTGCTAGACATTTCCTCTTTTCTATCTCTCTCTTTGTTTCTGTCTTTCTCCTTATCTTTCTCTAATTTCTTGTGCTTATTTTCTGCCTTCCCAGTGCACTCTCCTGCCTTTTTTCAAGCAACTCTTTCAGTTTTCTGTTTTCATTATATGACACTCTGCCTGTTTTTATTGTTCTGGCACCAGGTAGTGAGATTTAGACATTGAGATGGGGACAGGATATCCATTTTGCAGTTGTTTTTGCCCATGTGGCACTTTTTATGTCTATTTTTTAACTTCCAATATGTTTATCCTTTTTTATGCTTTTTTGTAATATGGGGATGATGAATTAAGCGGAATGGCTGGTGTCCTCAGCACAGTCTGGTTTATTCAGCCTTAAGGAATGAAATGATTTAGGTATTGTGTCATTTAATTTTTTTTTCAGATGGACAGTGTTAGATATTTGAAAGTATTAGGAAGTGTTGGTTTTGAACCTGAAGTTGTAAGTTACTGGAGCCACTGAATCTGAATAAGGTGACAGCCTTGATATTGGGCTTTCGTGGTCAGTAGGATTATAAACAATATCATGATTATGAGCTCAGGGACATGCTCGTTAACCAGGTAATAGTGCTTCCAGTCCATTGATAGACTACTCCATCTGCATCTCTCCCAGCAGTCTTTGTTTTCCATTTGTCAGTGCAAATGTATTAATTATAGCCTTTTTTGTTTTGTTTTTATTCAATTAAATCTGAAAAGGAAATGAAATAGGAGAGAAAAGGTTTAGAGGCCCAATGTATTTTTTTTAATGCAGAAAAACAGAAAAGAGATGAAAACAACAAAAAAATGAACTGGGGAAAAGAGGTGGGAGACCCCACAAAAAACTGATTCGTATTGGCAAGACTAAAATGACAGATTTCACATCAATCAGCGCTATTTGCTGCATGATGAATTTTCTTGCCAGCTTTCCTGGATTTGTTCAACCTTTCTACTGTATCTGTTGTGTACATAGTGTTTTTCTGCAAGTATGAGACTTCACTCCAAATGTGTATATTCCAAAAATCCAGTGCAGCCAATGATGTAAAATCTCACTGATAATCCAGTGTGGTGCAGGGTTTTCATTTACCCCTTCGTGCTAATTTTAGGGATTTTATCAAATCTGGGTTGTGTGAAACTAGAAAACTGAGCACGTGTGGGTTTGTTTTAGTGGCTGGTCGTAAACTGTAAACAAGCAGTTGTACGAAATACTTAGGTGTATGAATGTTTGGGGGGTTTTGTGTGCTTTAAACTTGATAAAGGAAATACATTTCAGCAAGGAATGCTGGTGGACAGTCAGTCTTGTATTTAAAGTACTTGCTCTTTCCACTTACCCCTTTTCCATCACATGTTTTGAGATTTTGTATGGAAACATTTACTCTAGATTTCTTGGACTTGACTATGAAAAGCCGATGTTTCTTTCATTCTTGCTTTTTTGATTACTCAATTTGAAGTACTGAGCACAAAGGGAAGTAATTCATTGCTGATGCCTTTTTCCTTTTCATTGTATCTGGTAGAGTGTGGGTATTGTCAATGGCGGTGTAACCAACTCTACTTAAAAACATTCCAACATAGCCTGACATGAATAGTTTTTGTAGTCACTTTCATGATTTTGCTCCTGAAGCATTTGCCTGTATTGGGCTTATCTGTTCCCCAGCTTTAAGGAACACGGGTTTGTTGTGTGGTTTCTCTTCCACCATTAGCTTGTTTTCACATTTTTTCTTGCATAAAAAGCAAGCATAGTTACACTGTGATCTAGTAAAAGTTTTATTTTTCTCCTAAGTATAACATTGCCCTTTCTTGAATGAGTTACCCAGTGCTTTTGCATGTACATGTGTTTTCGATATTGGTGTCTTTTGCTATTTGATGTTTCAATATTTGTTTTGAGGTTTTATTATTTTGGTCTTTATCTTGGCAGTTGTGTAATTGGTTTAGTTGCATGTAACCATTCCAAGCATTGCCCATATTATTCACCTTCAGATGAAGGATGGCGTATGTGTGTAGCTTGCTGCTGTACTGTATCATTCTTATGACAACCTGAAGGTTGTGGCTTAGCCATGTTTTTAAACTATCAGTTTTGTGTCAAATTCTTAGTAGTTTTGCATTGTATTGGTAGACTTGTTTAAATTATGCAGTTAATACATTCCACTTTGTTTGCTGTTCCCTTCCTCTATCTTAATACTTCAGGGTCAAATTAATTTTATATACATTATTTTGAAAAATACATTTGAAGCTGCTTTCTAGATGATTTTCCTCCCATGAAAGGGAAATTGGAAAACCCATTTTCCAGTAGTGTGTACTATATTTTGCTTTTAAATGAGTGGAGAAAATGTATGTTCCCTTTAGAAGATCAACAAAAATTTTCGAGTACCATATTGCTTCCATTTTTCATGGATGTCATGACAGCCTTGTACACAGTCAATAAATGTGTACCTGAAGAAAGGTTAGGTGGTGAGCACACACCACTGGCACTTGACTACCCAACTGACTTTTTTTTTACTGAGAAAAATACAAGGCTTTGCACAACATTCAAGCTGAAACTTGTACATACATCGTAAGTGTCTGTACTTTCTGGCTGTAAAGATAACACGGCTGGAGTTTAGCTTTTTGTCACTGTGTTTTAAAAGCATACAGGATTGACCACATTGTGGTCTGAACTGTTTCAAAAGATGGTGTATGAATTAAAAAGCCAGTTGGTCAGTCATTGTGTCACTGCTGGTCAGAGCATTGGGAAAAGCCTACCTCCCCTTTCAGCCAAAAAAAACCCAAAACGCTGGAGTTAGGGCTGGGTAGCCGGTTCGCAGCTGAAACATAACAAAATGAAAATTTCAGGACAACTTGCTATGACTCCAAAATGGGTTATTTTCAATGTTTCTTCCCATAGCTGAATAAAACATTTACTCAACTAGAAAAACATTGTCATAAGTTGATGGAAAGTAAACTTCTAGGTGTAATGATTGACAACAACCTTTCATGGATGATGCACATAAATAAATTATGCAAACAGTTTCCAAACAAGTGTGCCAATTATGCAAAATCAAACACTTTATCAAATACATGCCAGAAAAGTATTCTTACATGCTTACATTTTATCTTCCATTAATTATTGTTCTACACTTTTTGATACAGCGAATGCCAATATCCTAAAACCTCTTAACAGCATGTACAAAGAGCGCTCAAAGCAGTTCTCTTAAAATCATCTACTTTAACTGAGACAGACTATGAAAAATTGAGGTTCTTCCATTAAAAGATATGTTCACCATAAATAAAGGAATATTTATGCATAAAATTATGACAGGACTTGCTCCACAAACCCTCCATTCTAAATTCCATATGTCTTCCCGATACTCCATCAAAATTCAACTACCAAAACCTAGAATTGACCTGTTTAAATCAAGCCTTGCATACTCAGGTGGCTTACTCTGGAACATGCTTCTGGCACACGTGAAAACATCCAGTGTAAAGAAACTTTCAAGAAAGCCATTTATACCCACCTCAAAATACTTATATTAATATGCTTACACAACAGAACCCCTACTACATGTTTTGAATAGTATGTTTATGAACTGAGCACTTGTATGTTTTTTACACAACAGAACCCCCACTACATGTTTTGAATAGTATGTTTATGAACTGAGCGCTTGTATGTTATCTGAAATCCATGTTATTGGCAATCAACTGAACATTTTTCTTTTTTTATAGTAAAACTGTCTTAGTTGCTGTGTTAGGATTTATATTTTATGTGTATTATTATTTGAAAATATTATCTTGATTTTCCATCATGTATGCACTATCTGAAAATGCATTAGATTATGTCTAATTACTGGACAATCTTTTATATAAAGTTTCTATACATACTATATCTTGACGTGTTTTGCCTGCTTGTAGTTACATTGGTGTTTTTTTTGTCTTTTTGTTTGGGTATTTCTCTCAGTAATGGCTCCCCTTACTATTCCCTTGGAATGTATTGATTTTCATAATACGAATGTTCTGGCTTAAAGAGTGTGATGCTTTGTGTGCCATCGTCTGAATGATTGCAGTCTTCTTCTTCAATAGTATATATGATATTTTTAATGCATTGAGCTCGATTTAAACCTGGTTAATATAACTTTAAATGCTGTTTCGTTGCTATTTGATATTTCATATATACTGTTTTGTTTTGTTTTTGTTTAGTTTAGTTTTTTGATTGTTTGTTTGTTTGCTTCTCGGTTTTTTTCTTTTTTTCTCATCTCCTATAGGTTTCATTTGATGATAATTATTGTTTAAAAGAAGTGTTTTTATGGATGTTTTCAAATACTTTATTGACTGGGTATTTATGATGATGTAATTTGAAGATGCTCTCTCTCTCTCTCTCTCTCTCTCTCTCTCTCTCTCTCTCTCTCTCTCTCTCTCTCTCTCTCTCTCCTTCTCTTCTCCTTCCTTTCCTTTCCACCTTCACTCTCACATACACTGTCCTTGACTTATCACTAATAGGCATTTGGTTCAATTTGAATGAAATTGAATTTTACTGTTTAAATAATAGAGAATGATTTTTGATTAGTTTTTGTGTTTAAGGTTTTATGTTTTTTTTATGTTGTTTTGTGTTGTGTGTGTGTTGTGTGTAGTGTGGTGTGGTGTGTTATGTGTTGTGTTTGTGTGGTGTGTGTGGTGTGTGGGTGATTTAATGCCTTCTTTGCTAGTGTTTTCCCCCTCACACACGAAAACAACAAAACACGCACACACAGACACGCACACACAGACACGACACACATACACACGCACACCCACACACACAGGAATGTTTATTTTTGATATGAATGTTTTGGCTTATAGATTTGTAATGCCTTATGTACAATCGTCCTGAATAATTGCATTTTCTCCTTCATCTTCATTACACATTATTAGTATATATGTATATATATATATATATATATATATATATATATATATATATATATATATATATATATATATATATTATTTTATTATTTTTTTTCTTTTAATGAATTAAGTTTGATTTAAAACTGGTTTGTATAACCTTAAATGTTGTCTCGCTCCTATTGATATTTCTTTTATACAGTTTTGCTCTTTTGTTTGTTTGTTTTCTTTTCGGATTTTTCTTTTCATTGTTAGGCTTTGGCCACATTGTGAGCTTTTAGGTTTCATTGATGATAATTATTGTTTACAGAATGTGTTTTGAAATACTTTGTTGACTGTTTGTTTTGATCTCGATGTAATTTGAAGATGCCTGTCTTTTCTTTTTTTCCCTCCATCTTCCACTTCCACATATGGTATACTAGTCTTATCATTGGATAGGCAATGTTTCGGTTCTTATTGAAATTTGAATTGAAATTGTATTTTACTGTTTAAATATAGAGACACGAATTTTATTTAGTATTTTTTGTGTGTTTAAGGGTTTTTATGTTTGTTTTTTTATGTGTGTGCGCGTCTTTTTCCTTGTTGCCTTCTTTGCTTGTTTTTCCTCCTCACACACAGACGCACGGGCACACACACACACACACACACACACACACACACACGACGCACGGGCACACACACACACACACACACACACAGACGCACGGGCACACACACACACACACACACACACACACACACACACACACACACACACACACACACACACACACACACAGACGCACGGGCGCACACACACACACAACACACACACACACACACACAACACACACACACACACACATGGAATGTGTTATTTTTCCTATGAATGTTTTGGCTCATAGATTTGTAATGCCTTATGTTTTCATGGTCCTGAATATTTGCTTTTTTATCTTCATGGTATATTATATCATCTTTTAATGTATTGAGTTTGATTTAAAACTGGCTTATATTTATAACCTTAAATGTTTCGCTCCTATTTTGATATTTCTTTTATACAATCATGCACTTTTGTTTGTAGTTTGCTTTTTTGGGTTTTCTTTTCTTTGTTAGATTTGGCCACATTGTGAGCTTATAGGTTTCATTGATGATAATTATTTTTTTTTAAGTGTGAGTGTTTTGAAATACTTTGTTGACTGATTTGTTTTGATGACGATGTAATTTGATTCTCTCTCTCTCTCTCTCTCTCTCTCTCTCTCTCTCTCTCTCTCTCTCTCTCTCTCTCTCTCTCTCTCATTTCCTTCCTTTCCAACTTACACCTTCACATATGCTATCCTAGACTTATTACGGAGAGGAGTGTTTTGGTTGTTATATTGGATTGAAATTGTATTCTTACCATTTGAATATAAAGATGTGTTTTTATGTAGCTTTTTGTGTTTAAAGGGTATTTATGTTACTTTTTTATGTCTGTTTTTTTTCCCTTTTATGCCTACTTTGCTTGTTTTCCCGCTTACACACACACACACACACACACACACACACACACACACACACACACACACACACACACACACACGTTTGTTTAAATAATTATCAGTGTATCCAGTTAGGATGATGCGTTTTGTTGAATGTATCCCGTTTTTCTTCTTTTAAAATATTGGTTGAACTGCTGTTGGTGGTGATGCTGGTATGTAGGGGTAGGGAGGGGGTTCCTTAGCTTTATTCCCTGATCAGGGCAAGGGCTGGATAAAAAAAAGTGTGTAATGCTTAACTCTGTAACCCTTGAAAAATAAAGATTATTCATTCATTCATTCATTCATTACAAAAAATGACCATAAATAAAACAAGTTGATCAAGGTCTGTTCAGAGTTCCATGTATGAATGACTGTAGAGTATGTTAACGGGATCTGAGATGCATATACACCTCTTCTCTGTACTTCTCTCTCTCGCTACCCCTCTCTAGTGTTTCACTCTCCCCTGTTCTTTACATTCAAATGAAGTCAACTCGCTGACAATACACAGAGGTACTCCAATGCCTTTAGAAAGCTCAAGCACTCCTTAACCAATTGTAAATCAAGTTCATCCAAAGCCTGATTTATTTAAACCTATGCAGAATAATGCTAAAGCACTTTGTCAGATTTATGGAAATTGGGCATGTGCAAGTGTCCGAAATGTCGCTATCGAATTTATCTGAATAATTTGGTGCTGATAATTATGCGCTTGACATAAGAAAACTGCTTGGTAATGATGCCAGCCCATGTATTTTGAAAACTGAAGTAGCAGTAGTAGCTTAAGGAAAGTTGCAGGATATTTTGGAAAGCGCTTGGTATCAGACTTCATACAGCAAACCACATACTTCACACTACATCTTGTGGGAAAAGGCATTGTGAAGTATGCCCTTAATGTAAACCGTGATGTGAGGCCACTTCCTTTCAGGCTAGTTAAAAGTTAAAGTCTGTCCCGAGCCATAAGGCTCATCAGGCCGGTGCTTATCCCGGTTTCTGTGGCGTTAAGCGACTGAGAGTCATAGACTCCCCCCTGGATAGGACGCCAGTCTATCGCAGGGTTAACCCCCAACACAAGGTTGGTACCCCTTTTACACCTGGGTGGGGTGAGAAAATTGCCGTAAAGTGCCTTTTCCAAGGGCACAACGCCACAGCGGAATAGCTGGGATCGAACTCGCAACCTTTAGATTACGAGTACAACGCTTTCAGGCTAGAGTTGGCATCATTGATCTCTGTAAATCTCTGTGTGAAAGATTTAGAGTGACCGGGTTCACTAAAAGGCAGGACACTTTTTACTTTTTGGTGTGATAGGAAAAGTAACCTTGAAAGATTGAGAGTGAGTGGGTTTATTGAAAGGCAAAATCTTTTTATATTTGAAGTGAGACATGAAAATCAGTGTTGGAAGATTTAAAGTAACTAGGTTTAAAAACAGGCAGAATTTCTTTTATATTAGATGTGTAAAGCTTACTAAATAATGTTTTACTGATTTGATTTACTTTGGTTTATATGATGTATGCCAAAGTCAACAGAAAGCGACAGTTTTAGGAAATACGCATTTCGAAAAGTACACATAGACACACACGCGATATGACACAGACAGACAGACAGATGAGACTATAAACCGAGGTCCTGTATGCGAACGCACGCAGAACATCTTGCTATCACGTTTTTCCTTCCTATTTCCGGAAGAGTAGGCCATTGTGTGCCGGTGGGAACGAATGACGAAATTTACAATACTGCATACACACAGAGACTGAATGTGAAAAAGCACACAACTGCACATTTTATTATCCTCAAAATAAAAATAATAACAAAAAACCAAAGAAAAAAGGCAGACAAACAGACAGACTGACGGACAGACAGACAGACACAGACAGATAGACACACACGGATAGAATACAAAGTTTCTCCCTTTTTCTTATTAACATTGTGAAAAAAGACAGCCTGTGTATTTCTCATTGTATCGGATGTGTAATCTCCCAGTTTTCTTTCATATTTCACCCTTGAAAATCTATCTTCCTGTGTTGAGGCTTTAGCACTGCACCCTTCACTTAACCACAACTTTTCTAGTCAGGTTTACTCTGGGGGGGTTGGTTACACAACAATCTGACCATGGGAAGGTTGTTTAACTCGATATCGAACATGTGAAGGTTGTTTAACTAAAATTTAAACATGTGAAGGTTGTTTAATTGAAATTTAAACATGTGAAGATTGTTAAACTAGAATTTAAACATGTGAAGGTTGTTTAACTAAAATTTAAACATGTGAAGGTTGTTTAACTAATATTTAAACATGTGAAGGTTGTTTAACTAGAATTTAAACATGTGAAGATTGTTTAACTAAAATTTAAACATGTGAAGATTGTTTAACTAGAATTTAAACATGTGAAGATTGTTTAACTAAAATTTAAACATGTGAAGGGTGTTTAACTAAAATTTAAACATGTGAAGGTTTAACTAGAATTTAAACATGGGAAGATTGTTTAACTAAAATTTGAAGATGGACAGATTGTTTAACTAGAATTTGAACATTCGAAGATTGTTTAACTGAAATTTAAACATGTGAAGATTGTTTAACTAATAATTGAACCTGTGAAGTTTAACTAAAATTTGAACATGAGAAGGTTATTAAACTAAAATTCGAGCATGGGAAGATTGTTTAACTGAAATTTGAACATGGGAAGATTTTTTAATTAAAATCTGTACATGAGAAGATTTTTTAACTGGAATTTGAACATGGGAAGATTGTTTAACTAATATTGAAACATGTGAAGATTACCTAAAATTTGAACATGGGAAGATTGTTTAACTAATATTGAAACATGTGAAGATTACCTAAAATTTGAAAATGGGAAGGTTGTTTAACTGAAATTTGAACATGGACAGATTGTTTAACTCAAGTTTGAACATATGAAGATTGTTTAACTAAAATCTGAATATGTGAAGATTGTTAAACTGAAATTGAACACAAGCAGATCGTTACCTAAAATCTATACAGAAGACTGCTAAAAGGGAATTTGTAATGTGTAGATTGTTGTATCTTGCCGTATTTAAACATTGGCATGATACTCGTCATAATTGTTTAATCAAATTCAATTCAACAATCTTGCCATTTTCAAACATCAATACAAAAATCTCTCCGTATTCAAACTTTAACAATCTTGCCATGTTCAAACTTCAGTTCAACAATCTTGCCATATTCAAACTTCAGTTCAACAATCTTGCTGTCTTAAAACTCCAGTACAAAAATCTTGCTATGCTCTGTGTATCAATTATGACACCAGAACAACTCCTCATGAATATTTCAAACTTATGCATGATAATGACCAGTAGCATTCAGTTTCAGTCGAACTTCCCTGATGTTATACAATAACATTATTCCCCAAGAACCTCTGTTGATGATTTAACTGTCACACAACAACCTCTGCTGATGATTCAACTGTCACACAACAACCTCACTATAATTAGTCCCACTTCAGCACGGCAGTTCTCAGTGGTATTCATTTCTTCAACACAACACCCAATGTTTGGGTTAAAAAAAACATTAGGAAGATATCCTCATGCTATCACTTTAACTGTATGGATGCCAACTTTCTAAGTAAAACCACCCCCCTCCCACAACAACAACAAAATATTTCTTTTCTTTTCTTTTCTTTTCTGGATTTCCAAGTTGGGGGGGGGGGGGGGGGGGGGAGGAGGGGGGGAGAATCTGTACACTTTTTCCACCGCAAAATACTGCTTATAATGCATAAACCTCCACAAAACGTGCGTTGTGGTCTTCTAGCCATTTCTAGTCTGGATCGGAAAAGTCCCCCCCCACTGGGCGATGGTTGTCCCCGCTGTTGTGCACCATCATCCTCACGCCTTCTGCTTTCTCCGCCCCTGGCTGCTGGCGGGGTTCAAACTTCCTGGTGACCCTGGCAGCCACGTAGGCCAGGATGACGAAGCCCAGAGCCAGCACCCGGAAGAGGGCCTGGTAGCCCAGCAGCTTCATGCGGAAATCGTCGTTGTCGTACAGGCGACAGGCTCCCGTGCCCGTGCAGCTGTGCTCCCACTGGATGCAGATGCCGTCCACCAGTTTGCCGAAACAGATGGGGCCCAGCATCCAGCCTGAGAGAGAGAGAGAGAGAGGGGAGAGAGAGAGAGAGAGAGGAGAGAGAGAGAGAGAGAGAGAGAGAGAGAGAGGGAGGGAGGGAGGGAGAGAGAGAGGGGAGAAAGAGACAGAGAGAGACAGAGACAGACACACACACAGAGACAGAGAGACACAGAGAGACAGTGAGTCATCACTGAAATGCTGTCAAGTCATCTCTATCATGCTGTCATCTCTATCATGCTGTCATCTCCATCATGCTGTCATCTCTGTCATGCTGTCATCTACTTCATGCTGTCATCTCCATCATGCTGTCATCTCTATCATGCTGTCATCTCCATCATGCTGTCATCTCTATCATGCTGTCATCTCCATCATGCTGTCATCTCTATCATGCTGTCATCTCCATCATGCTGTCATCTCCATCATGCTGTCATCTCCATCATGCTGTCATCTCTATCATGCTGTCATCTCCTATCATGCTGTCATGTCATCTATCATGCTGTCTCTCATCATGCTGTCATCTCTATCATGCTGTATTCAATCTCCATCATGCTGTCATCTCCATCATGCTGTCATCTCTCATCATGCTGTCATCTCTATCATGCTGTCTCCATCATGCTGTCATCTCCATCATGCTGTCATCTCCTATCATGCTGTCATCATCTATCATGCTGTCATCTCCATCATGCTGTCATCTCCATCATGCTGTCATCTCATCATGCTGTCATTCTACTATCATCTCCATCATGCTGTCATCTCCATCATGCTGTCATCTCCATCATGCTGTCATCTCTATCATGCTGTCATCTCATCATTCTATATGCTGTCATCTCCATCATGCTGTCATCTCCATCATGCTGTCATCTCCTATCATGCTGTCATCTCTATCATCTGCATCTGTCATCTCTTATTCATCTCTATCATGCTGTCATCTCTATCATGCTGTCATCTCTATCATGCTGTCATCTCTATCATACTGTCATCTCTATCATGCTGTCATCTCTATCATGCTGTCATCTATCATCTCTATCATGCTGTCATCTCTATCATACTGTCATCTCTATCATGCTTTCATCTCTATCATGCTGTCATCTCTATCATGCTGTCATCTCTATCATGCTGTCATCTCTATCATCTCTATCATGCTGTCATCTCTATCATGCTTTCATCTCTATCATGCTGTCATCTCTATCATGCTGTCATCTCTATCATGATGTCATCTCTATCATGCTGTCATCTCTATCATGCTGTCATCTCTATCAATCTATCATGCTGTCGTCTGTCATATCTATCGTATTGTCATCTCTATCATGCTGTCGTCTCTATCAATCTATCATGCTGTCATCTGTCATATCTATCATACTGTCATTACTTTCATGCTGTCATCTCTATCAATCTATCATGCTGTCATCTGTCATCTCTATCATGCTGTCATCTCTATCATGCTGTCAAGTCTTTAAAAGGGTCTGCTGTATGACCATTGGTGGAGGTGAGCTCAGCAGTTGCTGTCGGAAGACCAGGGACAGAAGGCACTCGGCAACATCACCAACTATTGACAGCTAGCTAACGAAGGGGGCGGGATAGCTCAGTGGTCAGAGCACTTGCTTTCCCCAAGTCTAAGTTAATCAGCGTTGAATGTCACATCATTTTTACCTGTCCTAATTATAAAGATCATTTTAAACCTATCATTGAAAAATTAAAACTCATGGGCATGGCCCCATGGGGGACGGAGAGCCTAGTGGTCAGAACATTGCGCTGGCAATTTGACGACCCGGGTTCGAGTCCGGTCGAGGGGATTTTTCTCCTGGAGTTAACATCAGTGCTGACTCCATTCTCCCCAAAAGCCATTCGGATGAGACTGTAAACCGAGGCCCCGTGTGCGAACGCACGCAGAACATCTTGCGCACACGTTAAAAATCCTGTTCCGCTTTTCGTAAGAGTAGGCCATCGTGTGCCGGTGGGAACAGATGACAATATTTACAAAACTGCATACACACGGGGACCGGATGAAAAAAAGCACATGATTGCTTATTCTGTTATCCTCGATATAAAAGAATAATTTTAAAAAATCCATCTAAAAAAAACACGAGAGCCTGGGCTGGGCACTGGCAGTGGAGACTGCTGATCTTGTATTTAAATCCCAAGTGGGCATTTATAGTTAAACACTTTTCTCAATAATATAAACAAATTTCAAAACCTTTTTTTTCTAATAGAGAGAGAGACCTGTTAACTCCTCTCTTCTTACCCACTTTTTTAATATTGTAAAAGTTAATCGAAAGTCTACTTGTCAAAATAGAAGGTCCGAAAGCGTGTCAGAATTGCTTATTTTTGTACAGAGTTATAACTGTATATGGTTTTTGTTTTGTTTTAACCTTTTAACCGTGAAATATACATTCTTATTTTAAATGATATGATGAATCTTTTGTGAATGGCGTATTGTGTGTTAGCTTAGTTACAAGTGTTTAGATTTTTTAACGGTGGCCCTGGGGGTTCTAACCTACAACTAGACATTTCCGTGAGTGGACTCTTTTAATATAAGCCATAAATGTGGCAAGAATAAAGGGAATTAACCCTTCCTTTTAACATATCTTTATCTTAACCCTCTTAACTCCCTTCTTTATTGCTTGTCTTCATGTACACTATGTGTGGTAAGACAGTACACTCTACGACAGACAGACAGCGTTGAGGGTGGTTACCAGTTGGATGGGTGACCGTTTGCGCCTTGGCTTCAATACAGTCCCCCAGCTGTAAATGGGTACCTGCCCTCTTTAGGATCAGGGAAGGTAAAGGAGCGATGGAGAGGAGATGGGCCGCCCTCAACATGCTGGCCCCTAGAGAAGCTGAGGTCTCTGATGCCTCGCTTCCCTACGACCACACAGGTTATGGGACACCTTTACATTTTTAAATAAGAAAGCAAGCAGAGAAAGAAAGGAGGACTAACCAACGACTGAAGTCATGAAGGAGGTAAAGCCCACCCCTAAAGCTTTGTCTCTCTCCTCCACAGATCTGCACACACACACACACACACACACACACACACACACACACACACACACACACACACACACACACACACACACACACACACACACACACACACAAAGTCAATAGTCAGGTACAGGCTAGTGGCGACACTATCTTCGGGGAGAACAGCCTGAATTTCAAGCAGATATATCTGTCATGACTTAAAGTAATATACAATACAATATAATACAACACAACAAATACAGTACGACACGACACAATACGATACAATACGACATGACACAACACAATACCATACAATGCAATAAAATCCAATACGACACAATACAATAAAAAATTATTGAGGCTTGTTTTGAGAAGTCAGGTTTTGGCTTTATCCCATTTTCTATCAGTCAGTCAGTCAGTCAGTGTGTCTGTGTGTCTGTGTGTCTATCTGTCTGTCTGTCTGTCTGTCTGTCTATCTGTCTGTCTGTCTGTCTGTCTGTCTGTCTGTCTGTCTGTCTGTCTGTCTGTCTGTCTGTCTATCTATCTATCTATCTATCTATCTATCTATCTATCTATCCCTTAGTCTGGCGACCGTGGGGGACACCCCTGAAGACTTGACAACCAGTTCCCTCCATTCCTCTCTCTGTTCTGCCTTTCTCAAAACTTCAGTGAGGAGTATAGTGGTGATGTGGATCGTCAGCTCTTGTGGCCGTCACTTTGGAGAGAGAGGGGGTCCAGCAGTAGTGATGTCCCAATGGGACTTTGGGTCAGGCAGGAAGAATATGAGCTGGGAGGCTTAGGCTTCTCTGCGAGTTTCAACGTGTCCATGATACATCGCCTGAAGACTTCACTTCACTGCCACAGTGACAAATCAAGTCCAAAACAAAAAGGGTAAAAAATGAGATTAGTCAGCCGAGTTCCATTTCTCGTTTGTAAGAGGGCGGCACTCTTTGCGTCTACAGAGGTATTAATTTATCTATTGATCATTCTTTTTTTTTTGAGGATGACGGAATAAGCACTCGTGTGATTTTTTTTACATCCAGTCACCATGTGTATGCAGTTTTGTAAATGTCATTCATTCCCGGGTAAGCTCGATTGAGCGCTTGTGTATAACTCTGCATGTTGAGTCAGCAAGATTGACAAGAGGACTAGGGACTGTACATGGGTGGTCTTAAGCCCGTATGCTTATCAGGTGTTCTTCTATAGAGAGAATAAAACGAGTTTAATGTGAAAATGTCGATCATTACTCTGTGTGTGTGTGTGTGTGTGTGTGTGTGTGTGTGTGTGTGTGTGTGTGTGTGTGTGTGTGTGTGTGTGTGTGTTGGGAGGGGGCTGTTCTTATTAAAATCTACTTATTATTCCTGTGTCCTCCCTGATTTTCCAAGGTCACAACCGCTAAACACACAGTAGACACTTCACGCTCCTCCCTTCCCTCTAACGTTTACAACACACACACACACACACACACACACACACACACACACACACACACACACACACACACAACACACAACACACACACACACACACACACACACACACACCACACACACACACACACACACACACACACACACACACGCACACACACACACACACACACACGCACACACACACACACACACACACACCCGACACTCCCACCCCAGCCTGACACTGCAATCCAATCCTGTTCTTAAAAACATAACAGCCCTGCCAACCACACAGGTCACAAGGGGGCAGTCCCTTCTGCACCTTATCTTACCTGAGGTCCCTCTGCACCTTATCTTACCTGAGGTCCCTCTGCACCTTATCTTACCTGAGGTCCCTCTGCCCCCTTATCTTACCTGAGGTCCCTCTGCCCCCTTATCTTACCTGAGGTCCCTCTGCCCCCTTATCTTACCTGAGGTCCCTCTGCCACCTTGTCATTATTACCTGAGGTCCCTCTGCCCCCTTATCTTACCTGAGGTTCCTCTGCCCCCTTATCAATATTACCTGAGGTCCCTCTGCCCCCTTATCTTACCCGAGGTCCCTCTGCCCCCTTATCTTTATTACCTGAGGTCCCTCTGCCCCCTTATCTTTATTACCTGAGGTCCCTCTGCCCCCTTATCTTTATTACCTGAGGTCCCTCTGCCCCCTTATCTTACCTGAGGTCCCTCTGCCCCCTTATCTTACCTGAGGTCCCTCTCCCCCCTTATCTTACCTGAGGTCCCTCTGCCACCTTGTCATTATTACCTGAGGTCCCTCTGCCCCCTTATCTTTATTACCTGAGGTCCCTCTGCCCCCTTATCAATATTACCTGAGGTCCCTCTGCCCCCTTATCTTACCCGAGGTCCCTCTGCCCCCTTATCTTACCTGAGGTCCCTCTGCCCCCTTATCAATATTACCTGAGGTCCCTCTGCCCCCTTATCAATATTACCTGAGGTCCCTCTGCCCCCTTATCAATATTACCTGAGGTCCCTCTGCCCCCTTATCTTACCCGAGGTCCCTCTGCCCCCTTATCTTACCTGAGGTCCCTCTGCCCCCTTATCTTACCTGAGGTCCCTCTGCCCCCTTATCTTACCTGAGGTCCCTCTGCCCCTTATCTTACCTGAGGTCCCTCTGCCCCCTTATCTTACCTGAGGTCCCTCTGCCCCCTTATCTTACCTGAGGTCCCTCTGCCCCCTTATCTTACCTGAGGTCCCTCTGCCCCCTTATCTTACCTGAGGTCCCTCTGCCCCCTTATCTTACCTGAGGTCCCTCTGCCCCCTTATCTTACCTGAGGTCCCTCTGCCCCCTTATCATTATTACCTGAGGTCCCTCTGCCCCCTTATCATTATTACCTGAGGTCTCTCTGCCCCCTTATCTTACCTGAGGTTCCTCTGCCATCTTGTCATTATTACCTGAGGTCCCTCTGCCCCCTTATCTTTATTACCTGAGGTCCCTCTGCCCCCTTATCTTACCTGAAGTCCCTCTGCCCCCTTATCTTACCTGAGGTTCCTCTGCCACCTTGTCATTATTACCCGAGGTCCCTCTGCCATCTTGTCATTATTACCTGATGTAGACAATCAGCTTGGGGATGAGGGCCAAGGTGCCCAGGAAAGCGCTGACGCACAGGCAGACGAGGAAGGGGTAGAACATGGGGCAGCTGTAGTCACACAGCCCCGCTATCGCTCGCCCTCCCTCAATGCACGTGCAGTTCACGTAGCTCTGGGAGGGGGCAGAAAACAGAAAACCAGTGGCAACAAACAGAAAACCAAGGTGAAACAATGTAATGAAGGATTTGCTTGTCATGGTTCTATGGATGGGGTGGGGTAAAGTATGCATGACATGATAATGGTAGTGACCGAATTTGAATGTGAAGTGCAGTGTAGCTATCAGTTCGATAGAAGTTGGGATTTTTTTGTTTTTGTTTTTGTTTTTAATTTTTACCACAAGTGTTGAGTAGGCCCCTCCCCCCCTCCCATCCCCCAAGGTGACAACAAAATGTGAGAGATACAATACTGATGTGGGTTGAACAGTTTGTGTGGTTTAAAAATGCATCATCAATCTAGATCTACTGTTTACAAAAAGAAGTTGGAATAAGGTTTAGTGGAGAAGATGAACTGAGATGCCAGTGCAAAGGCACTCAGAGACACACAGAGACACAGACACAGAGACACACACAGACACAGAGACACACACAGACACGACACATAGATACACACACAGACACACATCCTTCGATGAGACTATAAACCAGGACCCCTGCAAACGCACCAGAACATCTTGCACACACCTTAAATCCTGTTCCGTTCGTAAGAGTCGGCCATTGTGTGCCGGTAGGAACAGATGACAAGATTTACAAAACTGCATGCACACAGGGACTAGGCGTAAAAAAGCACATGGGTGCTTATTCCGCTATCCTCGAAATAAAAATGAATAGAAAAAAATAGTGCACACACACATACACACACACACACGGATTCCTACGCCAAGATGGCGATCTACAATGGAAATAGATTTCAAGATCTCAGCAAATATAGTCACTGTGCATTCAAAGAGAAAATTTATGACGAAATCAAGGCAACAATGTGTGACTACAAAGAGAGGAAACACTTTTCCAGCTGGTGTGGGGGAGCAAAAATGGTCTACTTCTGAAAAACCAAGCCATGACCGATCTGACAACTGTTTAGGTCCTCGAAAAAAAAAAAAGACTCCACTACCGGGGACGGGACAACAAAGGATATTGAACATTCAACATCGCAAACTCAGTATCTTCGCTGAAAAAAAATATATTGACAATTTGTGCAATGGAATTCAGGATCTGGAGCCAACGGTGGCCAGGCTGGCAAAAACCACGGAGGAAATTAACTGGGGTAAGTGTTTGCTGGTTAGCTACTCAGATAGACACAGAAATAAGTCCCTCACCTTTCAACCTTCCATCCTATGCCAAAGTAACAAAATCACGACAAACTGGTAAAGTTATCCCATCGTTTTTCAAGCCCAAGGCCCAAGGGAAAGTCAAAACCTGTAACTGATAGGCCTACAAAAGAAAAGCATCGTGCAACTAATGACGTTAGCTCAAAACGGGTCAGTGCAGATGACGTCAAAAATATTGACTCACTTCCTCTGTTCTATTTTTGCACGACTCAATGGATAGCATTTGGGGTATTCCTACGGCTTTTCAGTATCATCAAAGAAATTCAAAATTGAAATGGAGATTTTATGCAGAAAATCTGATAAAGCAAGGAAAAATTAAGTTTACTTAAATGATAAACGCCCAGCCTTGGAGTCAAGACAAAAACGTCACTGCATTGAGCTACTGCTCTAGTTTTGATCAAATCTAACTTATGGACAAGAAGTTTATTTTACAGCACCTTTGTGTATACTGAAAAAATTGAAAGTGAAGATAGTAAAGCCATTAAAATAGAGTTGGGAGTACCAATACACACAAATACAAGGAGAGCTTATCAAGAGGCAAACTTATTTATTTCAGATCAGTGTAAACTATGTGCAGCAAAATACGTTACCAGAAGTCTATCGGTGCAAAATTCAGTGAAGAAAGAAATATCTTAAATTCGACTAAAGATTATCCTAAAAGGGCTCAAAACATATCATCACTTCAGTCAGTTCGTAACTACACAAGTAACTTATTTTCGAAATGTGAAGTTGATATTTCAGAGATTGTTGTTATGCCAACAGTACCTAAGATACCCCAATGGGAACACAAAACTGCTAATTTGATATTGACTATACCATGTCCAAAAAAATAACAAAATCAATATTCTAACTTGTAACATTACAGACGACTCTTAGATTCAAAGCAGTGATACACCTGAAAATCTGCCATTTCTCTTGACAAATATGACACTGCTTCAAGATATCCGACACTGGATGATACAAAGCAAACTACAACTAAATGCAGATAAAATCGAAGCCACGCTCGTAGGCACCAAACACAAACTCTCCTCCATTTCAACAACTTCAATAGATTTCGGTAATACGTCAGTTCCACTATCCACTTCTGTGAAGTATCTAGGGGTCGTTGTTGACAACACACTCTCCATGCAAAAATTCATTACCCAGACCTGTCAGTCATGCTACTACCAATTACGGCGCATTAGTACAATTCGAAAGTACCTGTCCACTGATGCAACATGCAAACTTGTCACTTCTCTTATTCTTTCACGTCTGGACTATTGCAATTCTCTTTTAGCTGGTCTGCCAGCATCATCTATCCACTCCCTCCAAGTATACAAAACTCTGCAGCTCGTCTGGTTCTCAGAAAGAAAAAAATCTGAGCACATTACCCCTCTCTTGCAATCTCTCCACTGGCTGCCCGTACCACAGAGAGTAATCAACAAGATCAGTACCTTCTGTTACAAATGTCTCCACAAAACTGCACCCTTCTACCTCTGAATGTCTTCACTTGTACACACCTCGCTCCCTCTGCTCGGCCGCAGACACTTTGTCCTTAAGAATACCTAGATTCAACCTATTACCTCCCTCTCTCCTCCGGCAAAAGCCTACTTATGACACTTTAAATCCAACCTCAAGACACACTTATTTCAAACCTAAGATTTTCTCCTTCTGTTTCCATCTCTTGTCTGCCCCTGCCTTCGACATCTACCTGCCAAAGTGTATAGCCTGTGTGTGTGTGTGTGTGTGTGTGTGTGTGTGTGTGTGTGTGTGTGTGTGTGTGGACGCGCGTGCGCGTGTGGGTGTGTGTGTGTGTGTGTGTGTGTGTGTGTGTGTGTGTGTGTGTGTGTGTGTGTGTGTGTGTGTGTGTGTGCGCTTGCGTGTGTGAGTACGTTCGAATTTGCTAGGACCATAGATTGTTATTGATTGCTTGTGTGATGTATAGGTCGAATGCAAGCGCTATGATTTGTTTTTACAAGATATAGCGCTATATAAGTTCCATGTATTATTATTATTAACATTAGAAAAAATCTTGAAACTAATAAACTTTTAAAACCATTAAAAAGTCTTCTCTGGTGGGTCAGTGTATGAATAAAGTGCAGGATCAGGCTTTGTTATACCTGCTTTCAAAATTTTAAAATGCTATTGCCTTGGAAAAGGTTCTTCTATCTTTACAGCAGAATTATATGCGATTTTTATGGAATTTGTGTTTCTATGTGACTGGCATCAGGCAAAGGTTAATATTGTTTTCTTGTGTTGACTCCAAATCTGTTTTATATAGTTTACAAGTCAGGAACTCAAAGATCAGGAAAGGTCTATTATTTGATATAAGATACTTGATACATATCATTATGCCAAGAGGGGTATTGAAGTAGTATTTTGCTGGATTCCTTCACATTGTGGTATGTTTTGGAATGAAACAGCACATAAAATTGGCAAAACAAGGTGGGAAGAGAAATACAACAGAAAGTACATCAAAACTTGATTTTCATTAAATTAATTCACTACTAGTGAATCATATGCATAAACTCTATCTACCAGAAAATTCAGAACTTGGGTCTTGCCCAAGACACATTTTAGATAAAATATATAAGCTGCGTTTAAACTCCTGGAAAACCAATTATTCCAAAAATGTGGTATGTGCTTGTTCTCACTCTTTCTCTTGTGAACACATTCTTTTTGATTGCCCTATCTTGACATCATTATACAAACATTCTGATATCATAAATCTAAATAGGGAATATGAGGGTTTATTCACTCCACACCAGAAATTGTTGATATTGCTAAAGTTATTTCTGGGTCTGCTGTTAATGTTCTGTTATAGGTTTTCTTTTGAATCTATTTGTTTTAATTGTTGGGTTTGTTTTCGCTACTTTTCATTCTTAAGTCTAATATCAACTAGAGTGAAAAGACTTTAAATGAAGCACGCACACACACACACACACACACACACACACACACACACACACACACACACACACACACACACACACACACACACCACACATACATACACACACACACACACACACACACACACACACTACATACACACACACATCACACCACACCAAACCACACACACACACACACACACACACACACACCACACACCACACACACACACACAACACACACACACACACACACAACCACACCACACCAAACCACACCACACCCTCCCCATACTTTGATGTAAGAAGAAGGTCTTTTTCATGAAAGCGTGCGTAAGGAGGTTTTGTGTGCGTTTGCACACAAAACATCGGTTTATTATCTGCGGTTTGCGCACATACAACATTGGTTTATTATCTGCGTGTGCACACACAACATTGGTTTATTGTCTGCGTGTGCACACACAACATTGGTTTATTGTCTGCGTGTGCACACACATCAGTTTATCATCTGCGTGTGCACACACAACATTGGTTTATTGTCTGCGTGTGCACACACAACATTGGTTTATTGTCTGCGTGTGCACACACATAAGTTTATCATCTGCGTGTGCACACACAACATCAGTTTATTACCTGCGTGTGCACACACATCTTTTTATTACCTGCGTGTGCACACACAACATCGTTATTACCTGCTGTGCAGACACACAACATCGGTTTATTACCTGCGTGTGCACACACAACATCAGTTTATTATCTCCTCTCAAGAACTGACAGAAAAACAAAGCCCAAACCAAGTTTTACAGCAAGGGAGGCAACTCCAGCCCATGCTCTCAGACCTTTAGAGATGACCTGTCAAAGGCTCTTTTTTATATCGAGAACAATGGAATAAACACCCAGGTGCTTTTTTACATCCAGTCCCCCTTGATATACAGAAGTGACAATTTTGTCCTCCATTCCCACCAGCACACAATGACCTACTCTTTCGAAAAGCAGGACAGAATTTAACGTGGGCACAAGATGTTCTGCGTGGGTTTGCATATGGCCTCAGTTTATAGTATCATGAAGGACTTTCGGAGGATGTGGAGTCTGAACTGATGTTAACTCATGAGGAAAAATATCCCCTGGAAAGAGATTAGAACTGGGTGGTCAGATTGCCAGCGCAGTATTTAAACCACTAGGCTATTCTGTCCCCACATCAGCTCGCTGAGCGAGGTGTAAGTGACCAAGAGAGACAGTGTGTGAGGATGGCAGGCAGGTGTCAGTCAGTCAGCCTTCTCTGCTCACCCCCTCCACTGTGTGTTGACAGCCGGCGTGGCAGGGAGAGAAGAAGCTGCGGCCATCTTGCCCACACACGGGGAAGAAATCGTCATGGTCACACTCACACCTGTCCGCACACCCCTCCAGCTCCTGCGGCATGGCCGCTCCCGTGGTCTGAATCACACACACACACAGAGTGACACACAGGCATGCAGGCACAATGTAGCCAGACACCATGCACACACAGACGTGACACACAGGCAGGCATGCAGGCACAATGTAGCCAGATCACCATTGCACACACAGACGTGACACACAGGCATACAGGCACAATGTAGCCAGTCACCAATGCACACATAGGACGTGGACACACACAGGCAGGCAGCACAATGTAGCCAGTCACCATGCACACACAGACGTGACACACAGCAGGCATGCACAATGTAGCCAGTCACCATGCACACACAGACGTGACACACAAGCAGGCATGCACAATGTAGCCAGTCACCATGCACACACAGACGTGACACACAGGCAGCATGCACAATGTAGCCAGTCACCATCACACACAGACGTGACACACAGGCAGCATGCACAATGTAGCCAGTCATCATGCACACACAGACGTGACACACAGGCATGCAGGCACAATGTAGCCAGTCACCATGCACACACAGACGTGACACACAGGCATGAAGGCACAATGTAGCCAGACACCTTGCACACACAGACGTGACACACAGGCAGGCAGGCACAATGTAGCCAGACACCTTGTAGCTTGCACACAGACGTGACACACAGGCAGGCAGGCACAATGTAGCCAGACACCTTGCACACACAGACGTGACACACAGGCATGCAGGCACAATGTAGCCAGTCACCATGCACACAGAGACGTGACACACAGGCATGCAGGCACAATGTAGCCAGACACCTTGCACACACAGACGTGACACACAGGCATGCAGGCACAATACAGCCAGACACCTTGCACACACAGACGTGACACACAGGCATGCAGGCACAATGTAGCCAGTCACGCTTAGGCCTGTAAATCAAGCCAATAAATCATACATCCAACCCTCAATCCAATCAGCCAGCCAACTAGCCAGCCAAATAGACATCCAGTCATTCAGACACACAGCCAGCCAGCCAACCATCCAACCATCCAGACAGCCAGAAAGACTGACCCGGGACTGTTGTGGAGGTAGGGTTGCGGGCAGTGGAAGAAGATGAGGAGGACCTTGATGGAGGTGGCCAGGAAAGTCATGACGATGGTGAACTTGAGGCTGGCCAGAGGACCCATCTTCAGCCTCTTGGTCAGGTAGCCGCCCAGAAAGGTGCCCACACAGGCCGTGCACAGCATCATCATCGCTGTGTGTGGGCACAGGACAGAGCCATTCAAAAGAAACTCCAAAAAGAAATTCGGGAGGGTTAAAGATTGTCCAAGGATAGGAAAACAAACACCTATGTGCGAAGTCAAGTCCACTGATGGCTGGCCCTCAGGAACCCCTACTAGCCACTGTCAAGAAAAGGAAGCTGGCATGGTTCGGCCATGTCACACGCCACAACACCCTCCCCAAGACAGTCCTACAAGGAACGCTAGAAGGTGGCAGACGCCGAGGCATACAAACCAAAAGCTGGATGGATAACATCAAAGAGTGGACCCACCTGGACAGCCCAACACTCATTCGGAAGGCGGACGACAGGGCTGGATGGCGAAGGCTGGCTGCAGAATCGTCTCTCATGTCTCCTCCACGACCATTCCGGTCATGAGAAAGAAGAAGAAGAAGACAGATTGTCCAAAGAGAAAGTTGAAGAACAGTTTCAAAGGGGTCATCTGGCAAATGCATGGAGGGGGTTAAAGATACTTTCAGGGCAGGCAAACGTAAAAACATCAGCACAATCAATGCCTTTAGAGGAAGAAAAAGTTTTTCTGACAAACTTTATGATTTGTATTGCGGGTTTGAACCTGAAGATAATAAACATGAGCTTGAATCTGTTCTTTTTAACCTGCGGAAAATGTCTGTGATAATGATTCAGATAATAAAGATTTTATTGTTGATTCTTAAGATGTGAAATCAGTATTTAAAACATTGCATGGGAGGAAGGATGAGGGGATAGTATTTGTGGGTGGCTTTTAAAATCATTTGCAGAACAGCTGTGTTATGTTTTTAGTAAGTTGTTTACTCTGTCTTTAAAAGCTGCCATGTACCTAGTCTCTCGAAAAAATCAATAATTTGTTCTGTTCCGAAAAATAATCACCCCAAATCTTTACATGATTACAGACCAGTAGCTCTCACACCTATAGTAAACGAAATGCTTTGAAAGAATCATTCTGAAACAGCTTCTTTTCTCCACTTCGTCATATTGGATCATCTATAATTTGCTTAAAAGCCAATAGAAGTACAAATAATACTACCATTACCTTGCTGCACAATGCCTTCTCTCACCTAGAAAAACCTGACTCTTTTGTCCTATACTTTTTGTCGACTTTTCCTCTGCCTTTAATACCATTCACTCCATCTCCTAGCACTTAATCTACTCTCTTTAAACATCTGTCCGGCTTATTCTTTGGATAATGAGTTTTTTGACAGAACGAACACTTTTTCCTTTTCAGAAAGCAGTATCGACTGAAATATCAACTTCCACTGGTTCTCCCCAAGGCACTTTCTGTCTCCCATTCTTTTCACCTTTACACTAATGATTGCACTGGCTCTGATCTAATATCTTCAATCAAATAGTCTAGTCAAGTCAAATCATACGCACTTAATCATCCCTGAAGGGCAATTACAATACTGACAGGCATATTGTTACAAATCCTAATCAAACACATGGAATAGCTACATTTCATATTTGTTCAGACATTATATGATAACTTCAAATAAAAATGTCACAAACACTCACACTCTACGCGCGCGTGCACTGCGCGCACACGCAAACACATGCATACACACACACCAATGTTTATATACAATGTTCTTTAAAAAAAAAACATTTACTAGAAAAGACATATGATCACCATTATTTACGTATTGTACGCTACGGTTCGACACGCACGTATACATGCATGTACGCACAAACACATACACACACACACACCCTCCCCCCCTCCCCACACCATCCTCACCCCCCCCCCCCCCCCCACACACACATACACATAAATATTCTGACGACTCTGCTCTGGAAGACCTAACTCCCATGTCATGTATTCTCAACAAGTTGAAGAGTTTGCCTCCTGGTGCAAACAACATTGTCTAGATTTAAATGTTAAAAAGACAAAAGAAGTGTTAATTGTTTTCGTAAAAACCATGAACCTATACCAAATCTTTTCATTGATGGTGTAATGGTTGAGCGTGTGCATGAATATAAACAGCTAGGTACCGTTATTGACGATAAACTGAATTTTAATGCTAATACAGATCTTGTGAACAGAAAATGTCATTCTCGAATCTTTTTCCTTCACAAGTTCCGTAGTCTCCAGGTAAACGTGAAAGTTTTACGAACTTTTATTGACGTTTTACCGAGTCTGTTCTTTCCTTCTCTTTGATATGTTGGTACAGAAGCCTCACTGTCAAAAACAGAATCCTACTGAACAGGATTGTAACCAGATGTGGCAAAATTGTGGGCTGTGAGCAAATGAAACTGAATGATTATATGAATGCCATGTGGGAGACAGCCACACAGAATGTAACTGTGTCTCTGTTCTGTGTCTGTGCATGAGTGTGTCTGTTTAGTGTGTCTGTGCACGAGTGTGTGTCTTTTCTGTGTCTGTGCATGAGTGTGTGTCTTTACTGTGTCTCTGCATGAACCTATTTCTTTACTGTGTCTGTGCATAAGTGCGTGTCTTTACTGTGTCTATGCATGAAACCTATTTCTTTACTGTGTCTAGCATGAATCTATTTCTTTACTGTGTCTGTACATAACTTTTTTTACTGTGTCTGTACATGGGTGTTTGTCTTTACTGTGTCTGTACATGGGTGTTTGTCTTTACTGTGTCTGTACATTAACCTATTTCTCTACTGTGTCTGTACATGGGCGTGTGTCTTTACTGTGTCTGTACATTAAACCTATTTCTTTTCTGTGTCTGTATATGAGTGTGTGTCTCTTTACCCATGGACATGTTGGCTTTCCAGGCAGGAAAGGCGAACTGGTTCTCGATGTACTTGGGGTGAAGGACTGACTTCCGGCCACGGAGAAGACAGAGAGCTGGAGGACATCACGGTGCACATGTACACTGGGTTGGTCAGCAGTCTCCTCATAGACCCCGAAAAGTCTGCCCACAGTGCATACTGATGGATCAGTGTCTAGAGGTAACGCGCCTGCCTAGAAAGCGAAAAGTCCGGGTCGGAGTGTGCGGTGGTTCGAATCCCGTTTGGGCTCAAAACTTTCCCCCATCCATTAGACATGAGCATTGGTCTGGGTGTAGGTCTTTCGGACGAGACGATAAACCGAGGTCCCGTGCTACTTATTTAGCGCACGTAAAAGAACCCACAGGCAAGAAAAGATGGTTGCCCTTGGCAAATATTGCTGTAGAAAAAAACCAGTTCTGATTGGGAAGCCCAAAGCTACAATTGCATACAGGAAAAAGAAAAAAAAAAGGGTTGCGCTGCACTTGTGGCGACGCGCTCTCCTTAGGAGAGCAGCTGGAATTTCACGCAGAGAAATCTGCTGCCATAAAATGGTTTTAATAAATAATAAAAGAAATAAAGTACACCAAAATTTTTTTTTAAAACTATGTTGCTTACAAAAGGCTATATTTCTTGAGAAAATCTCTTTAGAAAAAGTAGTCGGCATCCGTCAGTCTCGAAAGACTATGGAGTTACACTACAAACTCTAGAGTGCAAAGCCTGGGTAAGTGAGTATGGAGGGACAAGCTGTTACCCATGCAGCAGACAACCCCCCCCCCCTCCCTCTCCACGTCGCTGGAGTGGTCCATTGGAAAGGTGGTCGCTGATACGAATGGTTCCAGTGCCATCACAGGAGCCGCCAGAACGCTGCCATATACAGCCCGAGCCGCCCTGAGGACTCCAACTCCCCGATTTTTCTTCAGGGATGGTGTTTAAAAACGACACCTGTGGGCATGCTGTTTTTATATTTTGTTGTCCTCTACTCTTACCGGCACACAATGGCTTGCTCTTCCAAAGGCGGAACGGGTTTTTAACATGTACCAAGATCTTCTGGTGCGTTCGCACAAGTGAGTGAGTGCGCACACGAGCTACACACACACACACACACACACACACACCACACACACACACACACACACACACACACACACACGCAACACACACCACCTCTCTCTCTCCTCTCTCTCTCTCTCTCTCTCTCCTCTCTCTCTCCTCTCTCTCTCTCTCTCACCCCTTCCCCATCCCTTCCTTCTCTCTCTCTTTCCACACCCACTTCCCCTTAACCCCCCCTCCCCCTAAAAAAACAGAACTCAACAAAAAACCGAACAACTGTACGCCTCCGTCAGTCGGTGTCGACTATGGAATTTGCGCCAGAAGAAAGGTCATTTGTTCAGCAGCAGCGCCGGCTGTGGCTGGTCAGTCCAATGCGGGAGTGGCAGTCTCTGTCGTATCTGATGCAGATGTGGTTTGTTGAGGTGGCTGGAGTACATGCCTTCTGCTTGGCTCTCTTTTCGTTTGCTGCGGTGTGGATCTTTTCTTCACCACACTTCAGCTGTTTGTAGAGAACACTGCGCCATTTGCTGCGGTCAGCCGCTACCTCCTCCCAGTTCTCTAGTTGATGTCCAGGGCTTTCATGTCACGCTTGCAGACGTCTGTGTCGCGCAGTTGGGGCGGCCAATGCTTCTCTTGCCGGAGGCAAGTTCACCATAGAGGAGATCTTTAGGAATGCGTCCATCCTCCATCCACGCACGTGACCAGCCATCGAGTCTGCGTTGTCTGAGGAGTGTGTACATGGTGGGAAGGACCTGCAACCTCGAGGACCTGAGTGTTGGTAACCTTGTCACTCCAGAGAGCGTAGAGAGCACAGGTGGAAGCTGTTCAGTTTGCGCTCCTGTTTGGAGTATGTTGTCCATGTTTCACTGCCATAAAGGAGAGTGCTGACGATGCAGACGTTGTACACTGCCATCTTGGTTAAATTGTCAGCTTTGGGTTCTCCCAGACGCGGGTGGTGAAGCGTCCTAAGGTCATAGCAGCCTTGCCGATGCGCTTGTTGATCTCGGCATCAAGGGACAGGTTATCACTGATGTGGATCCCAGTATGTGAACTGGTGTACACATCGAGCGGTAGTTGTCGATGCTGATGGCTGGTGTAGTAACCACATCCTGACTCAGCACATTGGTCTTTTTCAGGCTGATTGTTAGTCTGAAGTCTTTGCAGGCTTAGGAAAACCTGCCATGAGGCATTGAGTTCTTGCTCAGTGCGCAAAGTGACAGCAGCATCATCAGCAAAAAGCATGTCCCTAATTGTTTTCTCCATCACTTTTGTTTTTACTTTCAGCCAAGCCAGGTTGAATAGTCGACCGCTGGATCTGGTGCGTAGGTATACACCTTCTGTTGCAGTTCCAAAAGCGTGCTTTAGGAGCAGGGCAAAGAAGATGCCAAAGAGGGTGGGAGCAAGGACACAGCCTTGCTTGACTCCACTTGATGTGAAATGAGTTGGACACGCTGCCCTCGTACTGGATTGTTGCCTTCATGTCATCATGAAAGGATCTGATGAGACTATGCAGTTTTGGGGGGCAACCAGGTTTTGGAAGGATGTTGAATAGCCCTTCCCTGCTGACTAGGTCAAAGGCCTTGGTCAGGTCTATGAAGGCTATGTACAGGGGTTTGTGTTTTTCTCTGCATTTCCCTGAAGTTGGGTAGGAGAATATCATGTCCACCGTGAAGCGTTCAGCTTGGAGGCCGCATTTTGACTTGGGGTAAACACACTCAGTTAGTTTCTGGAGGCACACAAGCACGACACGAGCGAAGAGTTTTCCTACAATGCTCAGGAGAGATATGCCTCTGTAGTTATTACAATCGCTCCTGTCATCTTTATTCTTGTAGAGGGTGACAATTCTGGCATCTCTCTGTTTTGGACACGGCTCCCTCCCTCCAACATTGGCAAAGGACAGTTTCGTGGACAGGGGCTTGTAAGTTAAAGATGTCTTTACAGGCTTTAATGGTCTGGTGATGCTCGAGTGCCAGGTCTTTGCCGTAGCTAAGCTGTCAATTGCTTTGGAGTCAACAATAGATTGGTACAGTAATCTATTCCTCCATGATGGCAGAGGCTCAATGGCATCAGGGCTGAGTCGGAGACTTGATTCCTCTCTGCTAGAGACCAAACCCAAGGAAACAAACGACAATAAAGCAAATTTCCCCACCACACTTTTGAAAGTCAGCCAGTCTGTGTCTCATGCGTTGCTGCGCTGTTATGGGCTCGGCTGCGCGTCCCGCCTTGCATGCGGCTCTGTCTGCTGCTGCTGTCCCCCCTCATGCTGGCTCTGTCTGCTGCTGCTGTCCCCTCTTCATGCTACGGGGAAGAAGAAGAGGGGCAGGGCCACCACCCCCGCTGCAGCCCCGAAGATGACGTAGCCCAGCCACCAGGCTCCGATCCACTTGGGGTGACGGTAGTGCAGGTCCGTGTCTGGGGGACACCAGAAAGGGAGTCAGGGCTTGGGTTGGTTAGGGCAAGATAGAGCGGTGTATGGAAACTCCGTGTGTTATCATCATCATATCATCATCATCTCATCCATCACATCATCATCATCATCATCACCATCCATCTCATCCATCACGCACCACCCCACCACCCACCACACATCATCATCATCATCATCTATCATCATCATCAATCATCATCGCCACCACCACCACCACCACAACCACCATCATCATCATCAGCAGCAGCAGCAGCAGCAGCAGCAGCAGCAGCAGCAGCAGCATCGTTATAGTCTGTCAGGGATGGGAAGTTTTGTTTTTGCAAAGCCATTGTGGTCTTGGAAATCTGAAGGGCTTGAGTGGTTTGCTGGTAACAGCAACAACTACAGCAGCAGCAACACGAACGATGATAACGGTTATAAGCACCATTATCCCACTCTTTCATCTCATATATGTCCCTGCCTTGAACAGCCCAAATCCCCATCACCCTGCCAAAGTGTATAGCCTTTATATGTGTGTGCGCACGAGAGTGTTTGCGCTTGTGGTGTGTGTGTGTGTGTGTGTGTGTGTGTGTGTGTGTGTGTGTGTGTGTGTGTGTGTGTGTGTGTGGTGCATGCGTGTGTGCGTGTAAGTAAATTTAAATTAGTTAACTCTGTTAATTGTTATTGGTTGTATGTGCAAGAAAAGGCTGAATGCAAGCGCTTTGATTTGTTTTTACAAGATATTGTGCTATATAAATTCCATCTTTTATCATTATTACTATCATAACAACAACAACTTTACCACCACCGCAACCACAAAAAACTAACAAAAACAACAAAGAACAACAAAAGCTCTAGAAAAGAGGGGAGCACCAACAGACTGAGCCAGCAGGCTTCCTCCAAAGTGACATAGATCTGGTGAACAGACCTACCTCAAGGTGACATAGATCCTGGTGAACAGACCTACCCTCCAAGGTGACATAGATCCTGGTGAACAGACCTACCCTCCAAGGTGACATAGATCCTGGTGAACAGACCTACCCTCCAAGGTGACATAGATCCTGGTGAACAGACCTACCCTCCAAGGTGACATAGATCCTGGTGAACAGACCTACCCTCCAAGGTGACATAGATCCTGGTGAACAGACCTACCCTCCAAGGTGATAGATCCTGGTGAACAGACCTACCTCCAAGGTGACATAGATCCTGGTGAACAGACCTACCCTCCAAGGTGACAGATCCTGGTGAACAGACCTACCCTCCAAGGTGACATAGATCCTGGTGAACAGACCTACCCTCCAAGGTGACATAGATCCTGGAGAACAGACCCCCAGAGCAAAGGCCACAGCCGGCCCCATGATGGCCACAGAGAAGATGATGCCTGCACAGCCACAGTGAGTGGGGTATACCTCACATCACACACACACCACACCACACCACACCCACACCACACACACACATTGGATCACAACACACAACATCAAATCACATCACATCACACACACACACACACACACACACACACACACACACACACACACACACACACACACACACACACATAGACAAATTGCTTTGGCCTCTCACACTGGCAAACTAATTGAAAGAATCACTCTTAAAAGGCTTATGTATTTCTACCATAAGAATAAAATAATCCCTGTCAATCAAGCAGGTTTTCAACAAAAGAAAGATCTGCCATAGATAACTTGGTTAAACTATCAACACAAATAAAAAGCAGTTTGCAAGAGGAAAGAATGTTCTTGCAAGATTTTTTTTTATATAAGAAAGGCGTATGACCAAGTTTGGCATGCTAAGTTGTTATGTAAACTAAAGAATGTGGGTGTTTCTGGTGATTTGTATTATCATATCAAAAGTTTTTGACAAACAGAAAAATCCATGTAAGTGTAGCTAAATCATACTCCCGTTTTAGGTCCCTTCATATGGGACTACCCAAGGTTCTGTGATAGCTCCTATCTTATTTAATATCTTGCTGCATGATCTTCCAATGAATCTATCAATGGATATCGCCTTGGTACAATATGCGGATGATATATGTATGTGGATGAACGTTACTATGAAACGAGATACGCAAAAATAGCATTAAACTACGTAAAAAGGGTATACCAAAACCAGCTTGACAACATTGACAAATATATGCTTGAAAATGGATTTACTTTATACCACAGAAAAAAAACTTATGTTGTGGTTTTCAATAAAAGGTGGTAATCCGGAGGAGCTAAAAGATTTAAAATTGCGACGGAAATAATTGAATAAAAAAAATTACGATAAAGTTCTTATTGTTATTCTAACTTCTAAGCTAACTTGGAATACGCATACTGAACACATATTAACAAAAGCAAGAAAGTGCATTAACTTACTGAAGATAATTAGTAAACGATCTGGGGACAAAACATATTCAATCTAAAATGTTTAGCTACATATCTTATTCGTTCGACATTATCCTACGGTGAAGAAAACTTTTTCTGTGCTCCCAAGTCTTTGCTTAAAAAGCTACAAAGTGTAGACTGCAAAGCTTACAGGCTTGCCCTTGGTGTTCCATATCATGCATCAGCACTGGGAGCGTACAACGAAGTTGGCACATTGCCTTTGGATCGGTGGTCTAGGTGGTAACACGCCTTGCCTAGAAAGCAAAAGTCCGGGTCGGAGTGGTGGTTCGTACCCCGTTTGGACCCAAAACTTTTTTTTTCCCCCATCCATTAGACCTGAGTGGTGGTCTTGGCGCTAGTCTTTCGGATGAAACGATAAACCTAGGTCCCGTGTGTTACACATCACTATTTAGCGCACGTAAAAGAACCATGGTACCAAGGGGGTTGACCCTGGCAAAATTCTGTAGAAAAAAGCCACTCTGATAGGGAAACAATTAATACAGTTGCATGCAGGAAAAAGAAAAAGAAATGGGTAGGCGCTGCACATGTGGCGACGCGCTCTCCCCGGGGAGAGCAGCCCGAATTTCACGCAGAGAAATCTGCTGTAAAATAAAGTGGTACAAAATACAAAATGTCAACTAGCATGTGCTAAGTACGTTCTTAGAAACAGAACGACTGAAAACTTCATTTCTGAAGAAGTAAATGTAAAATCAGAACTAGTTTCCAGAAAGAGCAAAAGATATATCTTCTTTAATGCCCATTAATACACATGTGTCTGATCTTGTTGAAAGCTCATATGTCAATCTTGTTGAAAGCTCAAAAAAATGTCAATCTTGTTGAAAGCTCAAATGTCAATGTTGTTAAAGCTCAAATGTCAATCAACATAAAATGGAAAAACGAGAAGAAATCTTGCCTTGCCCATCGTGGGAGATGAATAGTGCACAATTCGACATAAAAGTAACTAACGCAAAAAAGAACGGGAATCTGAATATTACAGTTTCTGATGATCGATCCCATATCCATTAAGTATTTTCATCATTTACAAATTGATACAGATGGGTCACGCCTGGATAATCAAGAAACGGATTTAGCTTTTGCTATACCAGCATTAAGAATTGAAAAATCAATGTATGCTAGTAAACATCATTCGATTTATACAGCGGAATTAGTAGCAATCCTAGTGGCTCTAAATTATGTTCATGATTTACCTTTGTGTATATTTCAAATCCTCATTCTGTGTAGATTCTAAGTCGGCATTGCATGCTTTAAAATCCTTGTGTTACAAGAAAACTTCGAGCATAGCATTAGAGATTAAGCATGCCATACACCTTTTTAACCTTAAAGGGCATAAGTGTCACATTTTCTTGGGTGCCTTCACATATTGGATTCTTTCCAAACGAGTTGGCTGATAGAGCTGCTAAAAGAGGTGCAAAGCATGGGCGGAAAACATTAGCATTGCATGTGACTTTATCGTTACAAGAGGGCTACCACTTCTTAGAGCAAATGTCATGGAGAAAGGTCACAGAAAAATATCGCCTCAAGGAGAAATTTTTTAACAGATCTGTAATCAATGTCGACAATGTAAGAGTCGTAAACCAGGTGGTTGCCACCTCAGGTGGGTGGCTCACTCAGTCTGGCTCCGCGACTGAGCTAATACTGTCGTTAGTAGGGGGCTTAGTAGGTGGTGTCCTGCGTATGTTAGCTCAGAACAGACACAACTGAACACCACCACAGTGACCCAGCAGCAGTGCAGTGCCTCTCTGGCTGGTGGCCTCACGGCGGCCTAATATTGATGGGCTCCCTGTGGACTCCGACCCCGGGGATGAAACACAACAAATCTGGGTATGGCTGTGGCGGGGAGATTGAAATGGGAGGCGTGGGAACAACAGGACGGGACGCCGAAGAAGACGAGGCAAAACAACAACAACAACAACAACAACAAAAACACCAAAAACCAGAGGGAAGGAAGGAAGGCAGGGGGTGAGAAAGGAAGCGGCAGGGGTGACTGACCCATGTAGAAGCCGGTCTTCACTTTCTCCACGTTGGCGTCACCATACACCGTGCCGAAAGAGGAGCGCGGAGTCTTGGCGATGCCCTGCAGGAACATGCCCCCCACGATGATCGCCAAGGCCGCGCCCGCGTGGGCACGTGCTCGATCCTCTGGGGCACCGTCCTGGTCCCCCGGGCTGGAGCCTGGAGGAATTGGGCAGAGGTGGGAGGTGACTGCATGAGGCAGGCTAGGCTGTTAGTGGTGGGGGGAGTGGTGGTTGTGGTGATGGTGATCAGTTATTGTGGTGGTAGTGCTTTGTTTTTTATTTCCAGGATAATGGAACAAACACTCATGTGCGTTTTTACATCAAGTCCCTGTGTGTATGCAGTTTTGTCAATTTTGTCATCCATTCTCACCGGCACACAATGGTCTCACTTACAAAAAGCAGAACGAGTTTTAGCATGTGCGCAAGGTGTTCTGCGTGAATTCGGATCCGGGACCTTGGTTTATAGCTCATCCAAAGGACTTTTGGGGAGAGTGGAATCGGCACTGGTGTTAACTCCAGAGGAACAAAATCCTCTAGAACGAGACTGGAACCCAGGTCACAGATCACGAGCGCATCACTCTGACCACCTGGCTATCCCGTCCCCGGCAGTGGTGATGGCTGTAGTAGCAGAGATAGTGACTTAAGAGGGTGGTGCCGGTGGCAGGGGTATAGGTCATTGCAGAGATAATGGCAGTGGTGGCAGTAGGGTCACAGTGACTACAGTGGAAATAGGGGAGGCGGGGATGGTGGGGTTGGCAGTAATGGGGATGGTGATTGTACTGCGGTGTAGGTGGTGGTTGGTAACAGTGTCTTGACAAAATGAAAAAAACAAATCCCCTTAAGGTTGATATAGCAGGTGGTGTATAGACATGTTTCCTGGCTCGACCCGCAGACTGATAAGGAAAAGAAGTGGGACATCCATGATAATCCGAGAAACAGACCTATAATGTAGGATAATGATAATATAATACAGGCTGACAACAACTGATCATTCACAGCACGATCTCAACCCCTTATCATGCAGCAGTACTAACGTGATGCCAACATGGTCCCCCAGTTTCACATATAAAGGGTCAATGGATTTCATGCATATAACTCGTTTCTGCTTGACAGCTTTGTTAGAAGCATTTTTTTCTTTGTTGCTTTGGTTTTGTTCCTTGGCAAAATATCATAGTTTTGTTTCCTACATCCAGCCTTTCAGGGATGTGGGTTTTGTGCCTACAGTTGTTTTTTAGATACACATTGTGTGCCCTGTTCATGCATGCTTCTCTATACATTTTCAAGCCCTCGTTTGTCCGAAGTACTGAAATGTTGCAGTTTAAGTGATACCGATTTTAATGTCTACTAACTAAAACATTGATCCAGTATAACACGAGTGTGTATCAAACTCTAATCTTGTATGAGTTATGGCCATTGCAGTCAGGAGCCTGAAAGAATTGCTTGTTGTTTCTCATATTTGATCACATTTTGCATACCAATATACTGGTTTTTCTCCTCTCCCCCCAAACTCCGTGTATTGTGGAATAAGGACAATATACATATCAAAACTGTTCAGAGCTCTCTCTCTCTCTCTCCTCTCTCTCTCTCTCTCTCTCTCTCTCTCTCTCTCTCTCTCCTCTCTCTCTCTCTCGAACTCTCTCACTCTCTCTCGACTCTCTCGAACTCTCTCGAACTCTCTCGAACTCTCTCACTATCAACTCGCCACAGACTGAGACTTATATATACCAGCTAGTTTGTTTTTTAGCTCAAGGTTCGTCCACCGAACCAGTGCTCCTATTGTGCAGCAAACTGTGACTGATCATTTCCAGATCGATTTCTATACCAAAAAGACTGTGACTGAATTCTGGATCTTGCTGACTGTGCAACAACATTTTGTTTCTCAGAAACTGTGCTGATTGTGCATCACCATATCATCATATGCTTTTTATTACTTCACTGTTGTGTTGTGACAAGACAGTGACTGAATCTTCTGGATTGCTGATTGTGCATCAACTATTATTTCTCAGAAACAGTGCTGATTGTCATCATGATATGCTTCTTATTATTTTCACTTTGCTGTGTTGTTATCATCTATAGATGTTGAATGGCATAGTATTGTGTAACAAACTGTGACTGGTCCTTCCCAGACCAGACTTCTATACTGACAAGACTGTGACTGAATCCTCTGGATTGTGCATCAACATTTTTTTCTCAGGAACTGTGCTGATTGTGCATAAGGATATATTCCATATCATTTTCACTCTTGTTGTTTTTATTGCTTATAAACGTTGACTGGCATAGTATTGCCTTGATTGTCCACAGTTAATTGTTTTGTTCTGCCTTATCTTATTTTATGTTTTCTTTTATTGTTTTTCATTTTGTTTTTTCAAAACCTGTCCCTTTTCTATAATTATCTGAACTACACCACCTGAACACCAGGTTGCTGTTTTAGGTCTACTTGACTCTTTTTCTGAAGTAGGCCTACACTTAATTTGATCGAGTTTTTATACCACTGTGTGTTATATGTAGTGTGATTTGATTTGATCTTGATTATACCATTGTGTGTCATATGTAGAGTGATTTTGATTTTGATTTTAATCCTTCTTAATTCATTCCATTCCCAATCAAGTGCTAACATTCCTCCCATATTAATAATCTCTCGTCACCAATCTTTGCACTCATTAATACTGCTTACCAAACTACCTGTAATAGATGCATCCAAGACACAATACCTGGCCCTCCAAGAATGGCTTACGAATTTGCCACCTAAACATAAACCATGCAATTAACAAAATGGAAGATATATCAACACTCATCACAAATCAAGGCAAACCATTCCACATACTAGGGCTTTCTGAGTCAAGACTCACTGAACATATAACCGATGCTGACATACACATTCCAGGTTATAAAATCCTGCGGAAAGATCCACAAAAGCCAAAAGAAACAGGTATCTTAATCTATATTAGCGATTCTGTAACGTTCAAACGTCTGCCCGTTCTAGAACGTCATGAAATAGAATCTATCTGGATCGAAGTTTCCATGAAAGGTACACGGCCTGTTATGATGGGGTTCTGTTACAGGAATCCAAGTGAAAGAACAAATTGGATAGACAAATTTGACTCCATGATAAACGAAGTCCTACTTGAATCTCGGGAAATAATCTTACTGGGCGATTTCAATACAGACCAACAAAAGTACATAATCAATGGACCCAAGTTATGAATTCACTCAATCTTCACCAATTAGTTAAATCTCCCACAAGAGTCACATCAAATTCAAACACATTAATTGACCACATCTATGTATCAAACCCAGAAAACATCATAGAAACTTGTGTCCCTGTCTACAACTGCAGCGATCACTACCCATCTGTGCCACATGGTCAAAAAAAGGAACAAAAATTCCCAAACCTGGCCATAAAACTATAACCTATTGTTCCTTTGCAAAGTTTAATGAACACCTTTTTCTCATAGACTTATGCAACTACCACACACTCTCAGAAACCTTCAGTATTACTGATCCAGACTTAGCCATTGAGTTCTGAATAAAAACGTTCACTGAAATCTATAACAAACATTCTCCATTTAAAACCATTAGGATCAAACACAACCCCAAACCGCCTTGGCTCACAAAGGAACTAGAGGAAGCATGTTATCTTAGAGACCTTAAAAGAACACAAATATTATGATGAGTCAAAAAAACTAAGAAACGCCATAATCTCACAAAAACGGCTTGAAAAAAAAAAATTTTCAAGACCTACTATCTTCCAAACAAAATTCAAATACTGTATGGCGAGCAATAAATCAAATAACAAACAATCAATCAACTCCTAAATCAAATGTAATCAAAGACATCTCCGCTGAAAAGCTTAACAACCACTTCATCAATGTTTCTCCCAACTTTAATTAGCAATGATAACTCAGAGTCCAATGATCTTAATGAATTAAAACAATACTGCCAAGAAAAGCATATTCCTTCAAAACTTCACATACCTTTTATGTCTGTCTCAGAGGTCTACAACTACCTGACTCACCTCAAACAATCAAGAACGCGTGGTCTTGATGGAATAGACAGCAGTATATTAAAATTATCAGCTCCAGTTATCACAGACACCCTAACAATATATATATATATATAACCTCTGCCTTGATAAGAACTATTTCCCCAACGCCTTCAAATGTTCTAAAGTAATCCCCATCTACAAGTCTGGCGATACTTCTGATCCTTCAAACTATAGGCCCATCTCCATTATACCAATCCTTTCAAAACCACTGGAAAAACATATGAATAAACACTTAGTCCGTCATGCAGAAATCAACAACTTACTTCATCCTAATCAGTCTGGATTTAGAATAAAGCACTCGTGTCATACAGCACTAACCAGTTTGTAGATAATTGGCTAATCAAACATCAATGACAATAAATTTTGTGGAGTATTATTTGTTGATTTCAAAAAAGCATTTGATACAATTGACCACAAACTTCTCCTTAAAAAGCTAAACCTGTATAACATTTCTACAAAAACCCTAGGACTACTCGATTCATATCTTACAAATAGGCACCAGTGTGTCTCAATAGCTACATCAACATCCAAACTAAAGCCCATTCATTATGGAGTACCACAGGGATCCATATTGGGCCCTATTCTCTTTTCATTATACATAAATGACCTTCCTCTACATATCAATTCCAAATGTGAACTATTTGCAGATGACACAACCATACATATGAGCCATAATGACATTGACTATCTCACAACCTATTACAAAAAAGCACTGATGACCTTGTCAAATGGACTGAACTGAACCACATGTCAATCCATCCCCAAAAAACAAAATGCATGCTTATCACTACCAGACAAAAGCGACAAAATTTACCACATAAACTGTTTCCAATTCACATAAAAAAGGAAGCAATCGAACAGACCTCTCACCACAAAGTTCTAGGAGTGACAATTGATGAAAATCTCAGCTGGTTCTACCACATATCTTACCTATGCAAATACTTGTCCAAAAAAGTCTACCAGTTGATAAAATTAAACACTTTCTCGATTTCATTCAAGGAAACTGTTTTTTCAAGCTTATATACAATCCTCAATAGACTATGCTGCAACCCTGTGGGACTCTGCCAGTGCAAATATCATGAAACCATTACTAAGTCTGTATAAACGTGGTCTCAAACAGGTCCTTCTGAAGAAAACAACCTTGCTAGAAGGGGATTATACTCAGTTAAATATCCTTCCCCTACACCAAAGACTAAAATATAACAAAGGCATCATGATGTTTAAGATACTGACAGGAAATGTCCCCACATCCTTAAAAGACAAATTCCCAATGAATCATTCCAGAAATACGGTAAAGCCAAGTGTCCCAATCCTAAGAATAGACTTGTTCAAAACTAGCTTACTATACTCAGGCCCTACGCTATGGAACTCCCTCCCTGACTAATTAAACAGCATCAATCATTAACAACCTTCAAAAATCACCTTCTAATCTACTTGATGAATCAAAAATAACAAACCACACTTCTCCCCTCTCAAACTATCTGCCCTCTCCCTCCTCACTTCTCTCTGATTATGATGATCTTATGACTATAATCATAAGACTAAGTGAGGTGTGTGTGTGTGTGTGTGTGGTGTGAGTGTGGTGTGAGTTGGGTTTTTTTTTTTGTTCAAAAACTTGTGCTTTATGGGACTTATTTTGATAATAGATGGTGGGATTGATGTTTTCAGTCATTTAACCTTATCATATTCTCATGTTTGCTCTTTAATTTTTTGTTGTTGCTTTGATTGGTTTTTGTTTGTTTTTTTTGTACTCAATCAAATTCTTCATTGATTCTTACTTCATATTTTCGTTTCTGAATGAGTGCCTTTTTATAACATTACCTTAATATTGTATCTCTGTCTTATTTCTTACCAGTTGTTGTTGTTCTTTCTCACCCTTTATCAAAATCTTATGTTTTATGGGACATATTTTGATGATAGATGGTGGTAGATTGATGTTTTCAGTCATCTAACCTCATCATATTCTCATGTTTGATCTATAATCATTGTGCCTTTTTTTTTTTTTTTTTTTTTGTTTGTTTGTTTTTGTTTTGTTTTGTTTTGTTGTTGGTCTTTTTTTGTTTGTTTGTTTTTTGTTTCTTTGTTTGTTTGTTTGCTTGCTCATTATTCAAATCAAAATCATCATTGATTCTCACTTCTTATTTTCGTTTCTGAATGAGTGCCTTTTCTATAACATTACCTTAATATTGTATCTCTGTCTTATTCTTACCTGTTGTTTGATACTTGGTATGGTTTGTTCTTGGTAATTGGATCATTATAATTGTTCTTCTTTTAGTTGAGGCTGTCTTTTTATCTTGATGTTATCCCTGAAAGGGAGGGGGACTGGATGTAAAAAAGCACATGAGTGCTTATCAATTATCCTCGAATAAAAAATTTTGCCTTGCCTTGCCTTGCCTTGCCTTGCCTTGTCTCTCTCTCTCTCTCTCTCTGGTCTAAAGCCATTATTATTCCGATTTATGAAAAGGGGGATCCATAGCTAGTAGACAATTATAGGGGAGTATCATTACTGAGTATACTATCTAAATGTTATACTTCTATATTAAACACAAGGTTATATTTGTGGCTAGAAAATAATCACTTGATATCGGAAAATCAAGCAGGTTTTAGGAAAAGATATTCTACAATAGACCAGATTTTCAATCTATATTCAATTGTCCAGAAGTGTATGTCTAAGAAAGGTAAAAAGCTGTAAGTTGCATTTGTTGACTTTAAAAAAGCTTTTGACTCGGTTAAACATGATAAACTTTTGAGCTGTATTAAAAGTCAGGGGGTAAAGGGAAATTTTTTTGCTTCATTATCAGCCATGTATAACTCATTATTATCGTGTATACGAATAAACAGCCAATTATCGGAGTTTTTTTAATGTCCAATAGGAGTCAGGCAAGGCTGTGTTCTGAGTCCTACGTTGTTTTCAGTATTCATTAACCAGCTAGCTGATGATATGAATAAAAAAGGAAGGCACGGAGTCCAGTTATTACCAAACATTATGGATCTTTTTATTCTGATGTTTGTAGACGATGTTGCACTGTTTTCAACAACCCCAAGAAGTTTGCAACATCAATTAAATATTTTAAAAGACTGCTGTAATAATTTACAATTAAGTGTCAACATCAATAAAACAAAGGTAATGGTCTTCAGGAAAGGGGGATTTCTTTCAAAACAGGAACAATGGTATTACAGTGGTATTAGGTTAGAAGTCGTGAACCAGTATTGTTATTTAGGGTTTAATTTCACAACAGAGATTAGCTGTAAATTGGGTACAGAACATTTAGTCACTAAGAGAAGGAAGGCAGTGATTCAGTTAAATAAAGTGTTTCATAGATATAAAGAGATGAACGTTCGTACTTTCTTCAAGATTTTCGATATTAAGATTCAACCAATTCTATTGTACTCATCAGAAATATGGGGCACAAACAGACTAGAACACATCGAGAAAATTCATTTGATGGCATGTAAAAGATTTTTAGGAGTACCAGTAAGAACACCCAATAAGATGGTATACAGTGATTTAGGAAGATATCCACTTTATGTCAATTCCTGTATAAGAGCCATTAAGTACTGGTTAAAACTACTGCAATTAGATCAAAATAGAATATCATATAATGCTTACTGCATGCAGCTAGAGTTAGATAGACATGGGAAACATTGCTGGATTTCAAAAATAAGAGAAATTTTGTGTGAAACAGGTTTTAACATTGTTTGGATGCAGCAAAGTGTGGGAGATGTAAAAGCTTTCTTATGTATGTTTAAACAAAGATTGGTGGATCTGTTCTTTCAAGAATGGGATGGGACTATACGAGATAAAGAGAGGTATGACAATTACAGATCATTTAAAAGTATTTTTGAAAAAGAGCAATATATAAACTCTATTGATGTCTACTGCTTTCGAGTAGCAATTACACAAGCAAGATGTAACGTTCTACCTCTTGATAATAATGTATACAGATATAATGAAAATGCTCAAGAAAAAATGTGTCCTTTTTGTAAAACAATAGTTGAAAATGAAGCCCAATTTCTTATGGAATGTTACATGTACACAGACTTGAGGGAAAAGTTCTTAAGCAAGTGCGTCAATGTGCCATTACCAGATCTGCTCAAAGCAACAAATGACGAGTACAGGCACAGTTTGTCTAGATATATTTTTCATTCTATTAACAAAAGGAAAATATTGTTGACCCAAGTGCTGTCTTGACTAGCTGTTACGATCAGATATATTCTTAATATGCATGTTTTATTAAACATCATTTTTGTTCTTTTGTAGCTGTATCATGATTGATTTCAGGTTTCAATCATGAAAGGGAATAATTGTGTTGTTTTTTTCTCTTTAATCATTGATAATAGTTACTTGTTTATGCATTTGCATTCCTAATATTATGAATGAATCCATTGCTGAACCCCAACAAATGTATTGTGGTCCAAGGCCAATGTACATTAAATCATTTCAGTGTTCAGTGTTCTGTGTTTTCTCTCTCTCTCTCTCTCTCTCTCTCTCTCCTCTCTCTCTCTCTCTCTCCTCTCTCTCTCTCTCTCTCTCTCTCTCTCTCTCTCTCTCGTTGGGGAGAGGAAATCTGAAGTCCTCACCTGCCATGGCAACATCACAGTTCAATGACGTGTGATTGTTTCTGTCACAGATTTGGCCTCCGAAGAGTTTTGATGGCTTTGTTGACGTCAGATTACTGACGTTACCCATGACGTCACCACGCGATGACGTAGGACTGGGTGCACCGAAGAGAAATTGGGGCAGGGCACACATGACGCTAGACACCCCGAAGAGGATGGCGAACATCCCCAGGGTACGTGGAATGTGAACCTGGAACACAAGCTGGCTGATGAGCACATTACCCCTCTCTTGCAATCTCTCCACTGGCTGCCCGTACCACAGAGAGTAAACTACAAGATCAGTACCCTCTGTTACAAATGTCTCCACAATACTGCACCCTCCTACCTCTGTGAATCTCCTCACTTGTACACACCTTCTCACTCCCTCCGCTCGGCCCCAGATACTCTGTCCTTGAGAATACCTAGATTAAACCTATCTACCGTTGGCCGTCGCTCTTTCTCTGTTTCTGGTCCATTGATCTGGAATGACCTCCCTCTCTACCTCCGGCAAAAGCCTACTTATGACACTTTTAAATCCAACCAAAAGACACACTTATTTCAAACCCAAGATTCTCTCCTTCCGTTTCCATCTCTGTATAACCTTTGTAAGTGCGTGCCCGCACGCGCCCGTGTGTGTGTGTGTGTGTGTGTGTGTGTGTGTGTGTGTGTGTGTGTGTGTGTGCGTGCGTGCGGGTGTGTGCGTGTGTGTACATTCGAATTTGCTAAAACTGTAAATTATTGATTGCTTGTATGTTGTATGGGTCGAATGCAAGTGCTTTGAATTGTTTTTGCAAGATATAGCGCTATATAAATTCCATGTATTATTATTATTATTATTATTACCAGCCGCCATGGCGCAGTGGTTAGCGCCGTGGATTCCGGACTGGAAGGTCGCGGGTTCGAATCCCATAAGTCATAGGGATTTTTTCGGGCTCCGGCCGGCTCCTACCCAGAGTGAGTGTGCTGTGGGCTCAGTGGGGAGACTGGGACCACACAGTCGAGCTTCATCCACTTTACGGATGCGAATTTGAGAGTGTTGCTCAAATTACCTGACCAACACTGCAGGTGTCTGTATCTCTCGGGCCTGGTTGACGCCGGGATATATTATGACAGTAAGCGTAGAGAACAACCCTGTCAAGTAGTCTCAAAGCGGATGCACCTCCACAGCAGCATCATTACATCATCCTCATCATCATTGATCATCATGCAATAATAAAAATTGCCTCTGATTCGGTGGCCTCCGTTGCTCTGGTCTCATGGTGACCTCAGATTCGGTTTCCCCATACGCTTCTGTGCCTGTGGTGAATTTGTGTCAAAGCCTTTGGGGTTGGGGGTTCGTGGGGAGGCGGTCGTTGGAGGGACGTTGTGGTGGTCGCCACCTTGGGTGGGTGACTCACTCAGTCTGGCTCCGCGACTGAGCTAATACTGTCGTTAGTAGGGGGCTTAGTAGGTGGTGTCCTGCGTATGTTAGCTCAGAACAGGCACCACTGAAACACCACAAAGTGACCCAGCAGAAGTGCAGGACCCCTCTGGCTGGTGGCCCCGCGGCGGCCTAATATTGATGAGCTCCCTGTGGACTCCCGACCCCGGGGGTGAGACACAACGAATCTGGGTATGGCTGTGGCGGGGAGATTGAAATGAGCGGCGTGGGAGCAGCAGTACGGGAGCATCACAGAAGACGAGGCAGCAAAAAAAAAAAAAAAAAAAAAAAAAAAAATTATTATTATTATTATTATTATTATTATTATTATTATTATTATTATTATTATTATTATTATTATTATTATTATTATTATCATGATGATGTATGATGATGATGGTGGGAAGGCTATTTTTTAATTATTAATTTATTCTTTCTATCTTTCTCTCTTTTTTCTTTCTTTTTTTTTTTCACATCCAGTCCCTGTGTGTATGCAGTTTTGTCAATTTTGTCATCTGTTCCCACCAGCACATAATGGCCTACTCTTTCGAAAAACGGAACAGGATTTAGTATGTGCGCAAGATGTTGTGCCAGGGTTTGCATATGGGACCTCCTTTATAGTCTCATCCCTCATCTCATTTGTCAGACCCCCCCCCCCCCCCTCATGGTTATATCATACTTATACGTTACATGTAATTCATTTTTTACCATGATATTACATATTGTATGGCACTAACTGAACACAGTAATGACCGACGTAACTGTAGTGATCTTTCCATGTTTTCATGATACTCTGTGACTCAGTGACGTGTAGAAAACACCCTACAGTTAAAAACAATAGGATGCGTCTTCTGTGCCATGTGGCTATCATCCCATGACGTCACAAATCACGTGCCCCCAACTTAAAGGGATGAGATTTGATGCAGTTTGATCTTACTCACCTTTTTCGTTTCCGTGTTACAAAACCTATGGCATTAACTATTCATTTATTTATTCTTTGATATCGAGGATAATGGTATAAACACTCGTGCTTTTTTGCATCCAGTCCCCTGTGTGTATGCAGTTTTATCAATTTTGTCATGTTACAACCTGCACGTAATGGCCTACTCTTTCCGAAAGCAGAACAGGATTGAACGTGCGCAAGATGTTCTGCGTGCGTTCGCACACGGGGCGTTGGTTTATAATTTCATCCGAAGGACTTTTTGGGGGGAGTGGAGTCGGCACTAATGTTAACTCCGAAGGGAAAATCCTCTTGAACGAGATCGAACCGGGTCAGATGCATTTAGGTATCGTGAAAGCAAACCGTTCATGCGTAATGAAAACAAACAAGCCAACAAACAAATCATAAATATAGACAGAAAGATAAACAAATGAATGTTAACATTTTTTTTAAGTCAAACACTCCGGACAAGTTCAAGTCAAAGGCCCTAACTGTATCCACTCAGCTGACCACAGAGGACAATCCACTCGCCAGACTGGTGGACCAAATGATAACTTCCCCAAAGATAAACAGACACAGACAGACAGACAGACAGACAGACAGACACACACACACACACACCACACACACACACACACACACACACACACACACACACACACATAACGCAAGGGGGTGGAGATGGGGAGACAGAATAAAAAATAGAGACATCACCCCGGGAAGAAACTAGTGCAGTAAAAACCAAAAGGAAACAAAAGGAAAAGCTGGAAACTGTGGAGTCACCTTGGAAGCCATGAAGCTGACGAAGAGGATGATGACGAGAAAGCCGATGTCATTGGCCGCCATGATGAGGCCTGTCTGAGTGCTGCTGAAGCCGAAATGTTTCTCCAGTGTTGTCACCTGCACAGTGAAGTATCAGTCAGTTCAGTATTATTCAATACAGTATCAATACAGTACAGTATCATTCAACACAGTATCAGTCAGTACAGTATCATTCAATACAATATCAGTCAGTACAGTATTGTCCAATACAATATCAGTACAGTATCATTCAATACAACATCAGTCAGTACAGTATCATTCAATACAATATCATTCAGTACAGTATTTTTCAATACAATATCAGTCAGTACAGTATTGTTCAATACAATATCTGTCAGTAGAGTATTATTAAATACAATATCAGTCATACGTAAGTATCTTCAATACAGTATCAGTACAGTATTGCCCAATACAATATCAGTCAGTACAGTATTGTCTAATACAATATCAGTCAGTACAGTATAGTGTATCAATACAATATCAGTTAGTACAGTATTGTTCAGTACAGTATCAGTCAGTACAGTATTGTTCAATACAATATCAGTCAGTACAGTATAGTTCAATACAATATCAGTCAGTACAGTATAGTGTTATTCAATACAGTATCAGTCAGTACAGTATTGTTCAATACAATGTCAATCAGTTGTTCAAAGTCTGTCCAGCCTAAGGCTCATCAGGCCAGTGCTTATCCCGGTTTCTGTGGCGTTAAGCGACTGAGAGTCATAGACTCCCCCTGGATAGGACGCCAGTCTATCGCAGGGTTAACCCCCAACCAAGGTTGGTACCCCTTTTACACCTGGGTGGGGTGAGAAAATAGCCGTAAAGTGCCTTTTCCAAGGGCACAACGCCATAACCGAAAGCTGGGATCGAACCCGCAACCTTTAGATTACGAGTCCAACGCCCTAACCACTAGACTACAGCAGCGGCTGTGTCAGTCGGTACAGCATAGTATTCAATACAGTATCAGTCAGTACAGCATAGTATTCAATACAGTATCAGTCAGTACAGTATAGTATTCAATACAGTATCAGTCAGTACAGTATAGTATTCAATACAGTATCAGTCAGTACAGTATAGTATTCAATACAAGTATCAGTCAGTACAGTATAGTATTCAATACAATATCAGTCAGTACAGTATAGTATTCAATACAAATCAGTCAGTACAGATAGTATTCAATACAGAATCAGTCAGTACAGTATAGTATTCAATACAGAATCAGTCAGTACAGATAGTATTCAATACAGTATCAGTCAGTACAGTATAGTATTCAATACAGAATCAGTCAGTACAGCATAGTATTCAATACAATATCAGTCAGTACAGTCATAGTATTCAATACAGTATCAGTCAGTACAGTATAGTATTCAATACAGTATCAGTCAGTACAGTATAGTATTCAATACAGTATCAGTCAGTACAGTATAGTATTCAATACAATATCAGTCAGTACAGTATAGTATTCAATACAACAGTATCAGTCTAGTACAGTATAGTATTCATACAAAATCAGTCAGTACAGCATAGTATTCAATACAATATCAGTCAGTACAGCATAGTATTCAATACAATATCAGTCAGTACAGTATAGTGCTATTCAATACAATATCAGTCAGTACAGTATTAGTCCATACAATATCATTCAATACAATATCATTCAATACAATATCATTCAATACAATATCATTCAATACAATATCATTCAATACAATATCATTCAATACAATATCATTCAATACAATATCAGTCAGTACAGTATTAGTCAATACAATATCATTCAATACAATATCATTCAATACAATATCAGACAATACAATATCAGTCAGTACAGTATAGTGCTATTCAATACAATATCAGTCAGTACAGTATCATTCAATACAATATCATTCAATACAATATCATTCAATACACAAACATTCAGTACAGTATCATCTATACCTCAGTCTGGCGACCATGGGGGCACCCCTGAAGACTTGACAACCAGTTCCCTCCATTCCTCTCTCTGTTCTGCCTTTCTCAAAGTTTTGTCGAGTTCTAGGCCTGTCCATTCGCTGATGTTGTCCTCCCATCTCTTCCTTGGTCTGCCTCGTTTTCTTCCTCCTTGGACAGTGCCTTGCATTATTGTATTTGCAAACTTTTGATCTTGTTACATGCACGTACCATTTAAGTTTACACTTCTTTATGACTGATAGAAGATTTTCGTAGGGACCAATGGTTTGCTGGATTCTATTGTGCATTTCTTCATTGCTTATGTGGTCTCTGTAGGAGATGCATCGAGTGTCCAGAAGCATCTCATCTCTACCGCCTGTACTCTTCTCTCCAAATCAGCAGTCAGGGTCCACGATTCACAGGCATACAGAAATATAGATATGACAAGGGAGCGCATTAGTCTGATCTTGGAGTTTAGTGAAATGTTTTTATCTTTTCCAGATGGTATTCAGTTTGGACTGTGCTGTTATTGTCTGTGCAATCCTGCATACTACCTTTGGCTTGGACCCCTTGTCTGATACAACGGCCCCAAGTACTTGAAGCTTTGAACCGTTTCCAGCTTCTGGTCATTGACCCTGATATTAGTGCTGATGCCCTTGGTATTACTGGTCGTCAGATTGGCCTTCTCTGCACTGATTGCCATGCCGTAAGTTTAAGAAGCCTTGTTCAGGTGTTCTGTAAGGCTGGCAAGCTCCTGTTCTGATCCTGCTAGTCCGTCAATGTCATCTGCGAAGCTGAGATTTGTGATTGTTTTGCCACCAATGCTGACTGATCAATTATGGTGTTCCAGTGCATCAGCCATGATTCTCTCAAGGAAGATGTTGAAAAAAAGTGGGTGAGAGTAGACAGCCCTGCCTTACTCCAATAGTTGTTCGAAACAGCTCTCCAATGTTGCTGTTGTAGTACACATCACTGATGGCCTTGTTGTACAGCTCTTTGATGACTCTGATCAGGTTTGCATTGATGTTGTACAAATCCATGGTTGCCCACAAAGCTGCAGGCCACACCATGTCGAATGACTTCTTAAAATCGATAAATACGAGGTAAAAGTCTTGTTGGTGTTGAAGGTACCATTCACAGAGTATTCTGAGGTTGATATCTGTTCATCTGTGCTATGCCCTACTCTGAAACCTGCTTGGTCCTCAGCAATGATGGTCTCTGCTTGTAGCTTCAATCTGTTCAATATAATCTTCAACATGACCTTGCTTGGATGGCATATGAGGCTGATTGTGCAGTAATTCTGGCACTGCTGAAGATTTCCTTTCTTGCGGGGGGGGGGGCGGGGGGGGGGGGGGGGGGGGGGGGGGGGGGGGGGGGGACAATGAGTGACTGTGTCCATGGTGTTGGCCATTTTTCTGTCTGTCAGGTCTAGCTGGAATGTTGTCAGCCCCTGCTGACTTCCACTTTCAGTGATCTGACTGCTGTTTCCACTTCTTCTCTGAGGATAGGGTGACTGTCTGCATCTGTGCTTGTGGGGACATTGAGGACTTCTAGATCTCCTGTGGCTTTGAAGTTATACAGGTCAGAGCAGTATTCTGTCCACCTATTCAGAATATCCTGGTCATCAGTGAGGCTTTTCCCATTTTTGTCTTGAATTGTTGAGCTTCTTCCCTGTTTTGTGCCAGTCAGGTATTTCACCAGTTAATATGCTTCCTTGCTGTTGTTTTTCTTGATGTTTTCTTCAATGTCCTGGCACTGTTCACCAATCCATTTCTCTTTAGCTTCTGTCATGGACTTCCTGATTCTTTTGTTGAGTGCCCTTATTGTTCTGCTCTTTCTGCTGTTTCATTCTTATTTTTCTTCAGCTCTCTACATTTGTCGCATAATTGTGGGGTGTTAGGTGTGACCCAAGGTTTTTTGACTGGTCGATGTTTGCCAAGAAGTTCGCTTGCTGTTTCAGTCACTGCTGTGTTGAAACCATCTGTCAAGGTATCTATATTCGTATCATCTGAGTCTATCAGAGTAAGTGCCGCGAACTTCCCACCTATCCTTGCCTGAAAAATGTCTGCTACCTCTGGATCCTTCAGCTCCTCAAGGTCAAACTTGATCCTGATGTTCTGCTTGTGAATTCTTTCGAGACGTAGTCGGAATGTCATCATTACAAGATCATGGTCACTCCCAATGTCCGCTCCTGGAAAGCTTCGTATTCGTGCAGCGTTAACGCTAGACCTAAATCGTCTCTTCACCATGATGTAATCTATTTGGTTGTGGTGTTCACCATTTGGGCTATACCATGTTCATCTGGATTTTTTATGCGGCCCAAGAGTATTCACTAGCTGGAGATTATTGTTACTGGCAAACTCCAGTAGTCTCAAGCCTCTTTCATTTGTTTCTTTGTCGCAGTGTGGTCCAGAAATGCCCTCCCAGTCTTTGTAGGCATCTACTCCTATCTTAGCATTCCAGTCACCTTGTACAACAAGGATGTCTTTCTTGGGAATTTGATTTAGAACCCCTTGTAATTGGTCGTAGAATTCTTCTATTTCTTCATCCGTGCTGTTTGATGTGATGTTGAAGGGGTTGCTCTCAAGCGGATGGTAATAAGTCTGCTGGACATTGGCTGACAGCTTATGACGGTGCTCACGATGTCCTTGTGAATGAGGAACCCCATGCCCTGTTCATGCTTATCCTGTTTTCCACTGAAGTATATTTTGTGGTCTTCCTGGGTCTGTGTTTCTCCCATGTTTTTCCACCTTACTTCACAGAGCCCTAGGATGTGCCATTAGTATCTGGCCATCTCATGTGTTAGTTCTTCCACTTTGCCTGTGGCTCTTAGTGTTCGTACATTCCAAGTGCCAATGGTGATGTAGTTTCTGGCACGGATCTTGCTGTGTTATACACCAGTAGCATACTTTCTACCTCTGTCCTGATGTGCAACAGAAGGCACGGTCCTTGGTAACCCGGGCGACGACCGATCCGGTATGAAGATTTCGTTTGTAGTCCTCATAGATGTGTCTTGGGCATATCAAACCTGGCGGAGCCCATCCCTATCCAAGTCGGATTCTTAGGTTGGGTTTACTCTCCAAATGTGGCAGGTAGTACTGGGTTGCATGGTTACCTGTAGCAGAGGAAGCCTCTGATCTGACCTAGGTAGTGGTAATGAAAATCATGGTAACTATCGTTACTATTATTATGACAATGCGATGGTAATGATGACAATAGTAACGGTCATGAAGATGCCACTCATTCTTCAGTTTCTAAAAAAAAAGAAAAAAGTAAACAATCATGATGACGTCATAGTGACCCTTAAGGCTGATGTCAGCTCACCTGACTGTTGACGTAAGACACGAGGGTAGAGGTGACGAGGGCACACAGGCTGTAGAAGCCTGTGAAGGCAGGCATGTTGGCGCACATCTGCAGGAGGGCGGGCTGGAAGCCTCCTATGCCGCACTGTGCAGGGCTGCTGTCGTCCTCCTCCTCCTTCCCCTCCTTCACCGGCGTGTGCTTTCCATTCAGGGGCTGAGGCTTGCAGGAGTGGCTGGTCATGATGCTGGGGGTCAGTGTCGATGTCTTCAGGATCCTCCAGGTTACTGAGGGGGAGACACAGCAGTGTTACTGAAGGGAAGAGTTTAAGTCCCGGAATGGATCAAATTGTAGGGAAAAAAAGCTTGTTTTGAAAGTCTATTTGTGTGTGTGTGTGTGTGTGTGTGTGTGTGTGTGTGTGTGTGTGTGTGTGTGTGTGTGTGTGTGTGTGTGTGTGTGTGTGTGTGTGTGTGTGTGTGTTGTGTGTGTGTGAAATTGGAGTAATCCCTGTCATTCACCCAGTGATGCCGTGTTATCATTAACCCCTCACGTAGTGTAGCAGCCTGCTGAGGCGAAGTCTCTGGGTGTGGCTTTTGGAACCAGCAGCACGTGAGAGATTGAGAAGATGGAGGAGGACCAGTGATGCACACCCACCCCTGCCGGGCAGAGTTCTGTAGCCAGATATCAGAGGTGCCTCCTGAACCTGATTCCCCCAGCTACACCCCATGACTTACTGTCACCACATGTTACAGTTGTGACATCTCTTGATTACATCACCCCTGTCACCACATGTTACAGTTGTGACATCTCTTGATTACATCACCCCATGACTTACTGTCACCACATGTTACAGTTGTGACATCTCTTGATTACATCACCCCATGACTTACTGTCACCACATGTTACACTGGTGACATCTCTTGATTACATCACCCCATGACTTACTGTCACCACATGTTACAGTTGTGACATCTCTTGATTACATCACCCCATGACTTACTGTCACCACATGTTACACTGGTGACATCTCTTGATTACATCACCCCATGACTTACTGTCACCACATGTTACAGTTGTGACATCTCTTGATTACATCACCCCTGTCACCACATGTTACACTGGTGACATCTCTTGATTACATCACCCCATGACTTACTGTCACCACATGTTACACTGGTGACATCTCTTGATTACATCACCCCATGACTTACTGTCACCACATGTTACAGTTGTGACATCTCTTGATTACATCACCCCATGACTTACTGTCACCACATGTTACAGTTGTGACATCTCTTGATTACATCACCCCATGACTTACTGTCACCACATGTTACACTGGTGACATCTCTTGATTACATCACCCCATGACTTACTGTCACCACATGTTACAGTTGTGACATCTCTTGATTACATCACCCCATGACTTACTGTCACCACATGTTACACTGGTGACATCTCTTGATTACATCACCCCATGACTTACTGTCACCACATGTTACAGTTGTGACATCTCTTGATTACATCACCCATGACTTACTGTCACCACATGTTACAGTTGTGACATCTCTTGATTACATCACCCCATGACTTACTGTCACCACATGTTACAGTTGTGACATCTCTTGATTACATCACCCATGACTTACTGTCACCACATGTTACAGTTGTGACATCTCTTGATTACATCACCCCATGACTTACTGTCACCACATGTTACAGTTGTGACATCTATTGATTCATTCCTCTACACACCCCTGAATTACTTTCACCACATGTTACACTGGTGACATCTCTTGATTACATCACCCCATGACTTACTTTCACCACATGTTACAGCGGTTACATCTGTTGATTCCTCTACACCCCCTGACTGTTACCACATGTTACAGTGGTGACATCTCTTGATTACAGGGAACTGTGCATTGGTTTTTCTATTCTATTTCCATGTTTGTCCTGATATCATCACGAAAGAAGACTCCTGAACACTAAATCCAAATGAATAAAGAAGAGAAAGCCACTTGTAAAGCATCACTTTTTTTATTTTTTAGTAATAGCCTACTACTACTTTTCGTGGTATTGAGGCCTTGCTGCCTGTTCTTGTTTCTATTTCTACACACTAATCTGTTTATCTAGTGATCAGAGTGATGCACTCATCATCTGCTGACCCGGGTTCGAATCTTGTTCAAGAGAATTTTTCCTGTGAAGTTAACGTTGTGGTGACACCACTCCCCCCAAAAGTCCTTCGGATGGGATTATAAACCAAAATCTCGTGTGCAAACGCACAAACAACGTCTTGTGTACACATTAATACCCATTCCTCTTTTCGGAAGAGTAGGCCATTGTGTGCCGGTGGGAACAGATGGCAAAATCGACAAAACTGCATACACACGGGGATTGAAAGTAAAAGGTACATGAGTGCTTATTCCATTATCCTTGAAATAAAAGAATAAAATAAAAAATATATATATATTTTTAAAAACATGCAGACTTACCTACCTCGCAGTCTAATGAGAAGTTTTAACACTATATAGCACACGAAAAATGGCTTCCAGTTTAAACGTAGAATGTTGTAGGCCTAGAGTCTATATCTAGGCCTAGCATAACAGATATTCTTATCTAGTATGATTTTAATAATAATAATAATAATAATAATAATAATAATAATAATAATAATAATAATAATAATAATAATAATAATAATAATAATGATAATACATGGAATTTATATAGCGCTATATCTTGTAAAAACAAATCAAAGCCCTTGCACTCGACCCTCACAACAAACAAGCAACCAATGACAATGAATAATTCTAGCAAATTCGAAAGCACACTCACACACACACACACACACACACACACACACACACACACACACACACACACACACACACAACACACACACACACACACACACACTTATAGAGGCTATACATTTAGGCAGGGTGAAGGGAATTTCACATGTTGAAGGCAGGGACAAATAGGAAATGAAAACAGAAGGCAAAAATCTTAGGTTTGAAACAAGTGTGTCTTGAGGTTGGATTTAAAAGTGTCATAAGTAGGCTTTTGCCGGAGGGAGAGAAGGAGGTCGTTCCAGATCGATGGACCAAAATAGAGAAAGAGCGGCGGCCAACGGTAGATAGGTTGAATCTCGGAATTTTTAAGGATAAGGTATCTGCAGCCGAGCGGAGGGAACGAGGTGTGTACAACGGAAGACATTCACAGAGGTAGGAGGGTGCTGTTTTGTGGAGACATTTGTAACAGAGAGTACTGATCTTATAGTTTACTCTCTGTGGCACAGGAAGCCAGTGGAGAGATTGCAAGAGAGGAGTAATGTGCTCAGATTTTTTCTTTCTGAGGACCAGTCGAGCTGCAGAGTTTTGTATGCGTTGGAGGAGTGGATAGATGATGCTGGCAGACCAGCCAAAAGAGAATTGCAATAGTCCAGACGTAAGAATAGATGAGAAGTGACTAGTTTGGATATTGCATCAGTGGACAGGTACTTTCGAATTGCACTAATACGCCGTAGTTGATAGTAGCATGACTGACAGGTCTGGGTGATGAATTTTTGCATGGAGAGTGTGTTGTCAATAACGACTCCTAGATACTTTACAGCACTGGATAGAGGGACTGACGTATTGCCGAATTCTATTGAAGTTGTTGTGATAAAAGACAGTTTGTGTTTGGTCCCTACAAGCATGGATTCGGTTTTTTTCTGCGTTTAATTGTAATTTTTCTGTATCATCCAGTTTTGGATATCTTGAAGGCAGTTGGACATATTTGTCAAGAGAGAAGGTAGATTTTCAGGTGTATCACTGCTTAGAATCTGAGAGTCGTCTGCATAAAAGTGATGGTTGATCTGATGACGGTTAATAACACGTGACAGGGGGGAGCAGTATAGAGAGTAAAGAGAACAGGGCCTAGAACAGATCCTTGAGGGACTCCGCATTCTAGTTTGGTTGGTGTGGAATGAATCTTGTTTACTGCCACAGTTTGGAATCGGTTTGTCAGGTACAAACTAAACCAGGTGAGGGCAGTGCCTTTAATACCGAAAGTGTTTTGGAGACGGGAGAGAAGAATGGAATGGTCAATAGTGTCAAATGCTGCAGATAAGTCGAGAAGAGTGAGAAGGGAGATTTTCCCTGAGTCAGAAGCATGTACAGGCGTGTTTAAGGTGTGGACTAAGGTGGTTTCGGTGCTGTGGTTGATGCGGTAGGCAGACTGGAACGGGGGGAGGAGACTTTGGAATGGAGATGGCTGTTGAGTTGTTTCAAAACAACTTTTTCAAGGACTTTAGAGATAAAAGGCAGATTGGAAACAGGTCTATAGTTCTTCAGAGTGTTAGGGTCAACGTCGCGCTTTTTGAGTAGAGGTGTAACTATTGCAGTTTTGAGAGCTGGTGGAAAAATCCCTGAAAGAAGAGATGAGTTTACAATTTTCGTGATGGTGGGTATAAGCTGTGGAAGGCACTGGGTGAAAAGAGAAGCAGGTATTGGATCAAGATCACATGATTTTATCGTCATTTCTTTCAAGATTGTCATGATTTCACTCTCGCTTGCTGGATGAAGGGAAAGGAGAGGAGTGCCAGCGAATTGGGGATCAGGAGGCGCAGGTTGGAAAGAAGACTGATCCAGTCTGGAACGAATATTGTGGACTTTGTCAGAGAAGAAGGAAGAAAAAATAGCAGGAAGGTTCAGAATGGCTGTAGGCGGTAGGCAGAGGGCTTGCCTTATCAGATCCAAAAAGAGTTGAGGTGAGGGAAAAAAGATTTCATTGATGTGAGCTTTAAGAACTTGAGCAGAATAGAAATTTGTCTTTGCTGAATGGATTAAGAATTTGACTTTGTTGGTTTGTTTTCGTAAAAGCTGTCTGTTAATTTCAGTTTTTATTTTGCGCCACTGCCGCTCTAGCTGTCGGCGTTTGCGCTTTGCAACCAAACTTTCGTGAGTGTACCATGGGGCACAGGGTCTATCGCGCGCAGGAAAAGGTCCGAAGAAAGTGCATGCTCATCGAGCAGTTGAATGAGAACATTACTGTAGTGTGTAGAAGGGTCAGTGTTATCAGGAGTTTGTGATAGGCGTTCAGCAGCTTGGGAAGAAAAGGTTTGAATATTGATGGCCTTGAGGTTGCGACGGGTAACGTGCTTTTTCTTTTTGATAGGCTTTGCGATGTTGAGAAAGAAAAGGATAGCAGAATGATCAGAAAGCAGTTCATTAGTGACAGATACAGATGTGATGAGATTTAGTGAGGCATCAGTGATGAGCCAGTCTAAGATGTGGCCTGATCTATGTGTTGGTTCATTTACTAGCTGGGAAAGAGAGTGGTTAGAAAGGAAAGAGAAAGACGTTTGACATCGGGAGAAGACTGGTTGTCGAAGTGGAAGTTGAAGTCACCGAGAATGGTAAGTTTCTTAGGAGACAAGCTGTGGTGATCAAGGAGGGACTGAAACTCTTGGTGGAAAACAGAAGATGTTAGATTGTTTTTACGGCTAGGAGGCGGACGGTACAGACAGCAGAAAGTAATAGAATGGCCTGGTAAGTTGAGGTTGAGTTCAGAGACTTCAAAAGATTCAGGTGAAAAAGGGAGAGAGTAGCAGGAAGAAAGAGCTGGATGCAGTGTGTCTTTGTAGATGACAGCAATGCCACCTCCACGGAGAGTCGGGGGAAAGAAAGAGTCATTAGCCAGGTGGTGTCAGCTGTTCAATTATTGGTTCATGACCTTGTGGGTTGAGCCAGGTTTCTGTGAGGAAAGCAAGATCGATGTTCTGTTCGGAAAGGAAGTCGGAAAGGAAGTCAGCTTTACCCTCTGGGCAGACAGATTGCCATTAAGTAGACATAAGAGAAGATGGTTAGATGAAGGCAAAGAGGTTGAAGATGGCGGTGGTGAGTGAGGGGGACTATCAGAGGAAGAGGACAGGGATGAAGGAGGAGATGTGTGCAGTGGAAGAGCAGACCAGAGTTTGGATGGTGTGTCAGGTGTGGAGTATGGTGGAGGAACTGAATCGGTTAGGGATTGTGATATACATTATGATTCACATTATGGTCAGAACAAACATTGTCAGAGTCACACATAAACAAAGAAGCAGCTGAAGGACGAAGAAGCGAAGGGGTGTTGTCTCTGGATGCGGTGGTTGTGGCAGTGACGTCAGAAGAGGTGGAGGAGGCAGATGGAAGGGAAGCACGCCACAGGCGATGACGTTTGCCTGCGCGTGTTCCTCGTCTGGTTTTGCGGTGGTTGATACCCAAACTAGAAATGTGCAAAATTTTGCAACGTTTGTGTGTACAATGTTCTTGTGGTGGCCGTGTGATGGCAACAAAGTTGCCTTAATTAATCATATCGTGATGTGGCTGTCTTGGCTTCCAAACTTCTTCAGCTGATGTTGCACTACAGTCTTCAAATTTGAATGAAAAAAAAAAACCCAAACCAACAACCGAACACTCAAAGTGGTAGAAAAGCGGAATCGTAAAATAATGTTTTACCAGATTACAGAACACAGTTATTTAAATCAGATGGCTTTTTCCCATGTGCTACAAAGTAGTCTTTTCCTTTTTTTTATTATCAATTTTTTTTGTAAGTTGACTGGCTAAACAACGAACAAAAACATGAAGTGTTTACATAAGCTCAAGTGTTTCAACATCCTGGTCGTAATTTGTAAGATTGGTGGTCTAGCGGTAAACACACATAGCAACAGATCGAAGGTTCGATCTCTGTTTTGAACCCGAATTCTCTCTTCTCTCTCTCTCTCTCTCTCTCTCTCTCCTCTCTCTCTCTCTCTCTCTCTCTCTCTCTCTCTCTCTCTCTCTCCTCCTCTCTCCGGTTGAGGGGATTTTCCCCTAGAGTTAACATCAGTGCTGACTCCACTCTCCCACAAGTCTTTCGGATGAGACTATAAACCGAGGCCCCGTGTGCGACAGCACGCAGAACATCTTGCGCACACGTTAAATCCTGTTCCGCCATTCGTAAGAGTAGGCCATCGTGTGCCGGTGGGAACAGATGACAAGATTTACAAAACTGCATACACACCGGGACTGGATGAATAAAAGCACATGAGTGCTTATTCCATTGTTCTCGATATAGAAGAATAAATAAATAAATAATAAATACAATCTCTCTCTCTCCACCCCACCCAATGCCTAAGAAACTGCTATTTCAAGAGGACGCTTCCAGCAATTTTTCAGAGTAGAAAAAGCCTCTCAGGCATGTAAACAAATACACATTCACACAAGAAAATAGTAATTCATGAAAAAATAAAATTGATGGCACAGCTCTTGTGGCGCCGCTTATATATATATATATATATATATATATATATATATATATATATATATATATAATATATATATATATATATATATATGTATATAGTATATAAATTTTGATTAGCACAGGTAAAAGAATCTCTGGCAGCAAGAGATTCGTTCCTGGCAAAAATCTACGAGAAAAGATACCATTCTTAGAAGCAAACATTTCACTTGCAAATAGAAAAAAAAGACAAAAAGAAGAAAGAAAAGTGTGGTTTTATGCTTATGGCGCAGTTCTAATCTCACAGTGATTCCCAGTGGGATGAGTGAGTCCAGTGCACATTCTGGGTGACCTCCAGAGTGTTGAGCTGGGGAAAGGCAACAACAACAGCAACAATAACAACAACAACAGCAGCAACAACAGACAAACACGGAAACAGACAACATTAGTTTGTTCAAACTTGCTGCTTTCTTGCACATGGCCACTCACCTTCAATGCAGAACAGAGCTCAAGCCACTTCAGAGCAGTCCCGCAAAACAGACCATGTCCAGATCCCCAACTGTCAGGTTACCTGTTGGGGCTCCACAGCCTGTCACAATAATGACGATCTTTGACACACAGGGCTCTGTCTCCCTCTGGTCAGAATAGGATGATACTATCATTTTATATTGCAAGCCTTTTCTCTGCGACCAAGATCGTTACACTTTTTATGCAAAATAGTGTTATAGTGTGCACTTTAGGCACTATAACTGTTGAACTACAACCCTCTCCCCCCTCCCCCTCCTTCACCTTCTCTTCAAAGAGTGTTACAGGGGCTGGCATAAGGTCTGTGTACTGGACTTTGGACTTTCTTTGTTAGCGCGCCTCAGGGATGGGTAGGATTAGAGAAGACAGTCGGCAGGCAAGCGTGGCTGCCCACTTGCCCACTCTCTCTCTCTCTCTCTCTCTCTCTCTCTCTCTCTCTCTCTCTCTCTCTCTCTCTCTCTCTCTCTCTTTTCTTTTACCGTTCTATTCTTTTATCGGAATGATACTATCAAATTTTAAAAAAATCAGATGCCCTGTTTGTCATAAAAGGGGTAAAAAAAAAAACGAATAAAAACTTCGAAATCTTTAAATTTGAAAAAGTGTAACTGGGTCCCCCCTTTTTTGCGTGAGCACCATAGCGGACTTCATTCAATGGGGATGCTACTGTGCAAAGTACAAAGTCCCGATGCTGCTAAATAGGAAGTACATTAGATTTGCATTGTTATTAATTTTTTTTTAAATTTTCAAGTTTAACATTCCATTCACCATTTTGTAAAAAGATTTTTGTAAACGGGTATTTAATAACTTAACCGATGATCCCGTACGGGTCACAGTGACTTTCAGTCATCCACACTGTCTTGTTTGTGTGACTGGCACCCGGGCCACTTTATTGTTAGATAACCAAGCCAAAAGTATGGTACACCCATTATGAATAAAAACCTCTCTCTCTGCCCTCTCTCACCCGTCCCTCTTCCTCTCCATCCCCTCTCCTCTCTCTTCTCTCTCTCTCTCTCTCTCTCTCTCTCCTCCTCTCTCTCTCTCTCTCCTCTCTGGGGGGGGGAAATAGCCTAGTGGTCGAACTTTGCGCTGGCAAATTTGAAGACCCGGGTTCGAATCCCGGTCGAGGAAATTTCTTCCTGGATTTAAAACATCAGTGCTGACTCCACTCTCCCCAAAAGTCCTTCGGATGAGACTTTTTAACCGAGGCCCCGGGGTGCGAACGCACGAAAGAACATTTTGGGCGCACACGTTAAATCCTGTTCCGCTTTTCGTAAGAGAAGGCCATCGTGTGCCGGTGGGGAACAGATGACAATATTTACAAAACTGAAATACACACGGGGGACCGATGAAAAAAAGACACATGATTGCTTATTCTGTTATCCCCCGATATAAAAGAATAAATAAAAAAAAATAAATCTCTCTCTCTCTCCCCTTCTCTCTCATCTCTCCATCTCTCTCTCTCTCTCTCTCTCACTCTCTCGTCTCCTCTCTCATCTCTCTCCCCTCTCTCTCATCTCTCTCCCTCTCTCTCCCCTCCTCTCTCGTCCTCTCTCTCCTCATCTCCTCTCTCTCCTCTCTCTCTCTCTCTCCTCTCTCTCTCTCTCTCCTCTCCTCTGCCTCTCTCTTCTCTCTCTCTCTCACTCTCTCTCTCTCTCTCTCTCCACTCATCTCTCTCTCTCACTCTCTCTCTCTCTCCTCTCTCTCTCTCCTCTCTCTCCTCTCTCTCCCCCCTCCTCTCTTCTCTTCCCGGGGCTCCATCTCTCTCCCCCCTTTCCTTTCCCCTCTCTCTCTCTCTCTCTCTCTCTCTCTCTTCTCTCTCTCTCTCTCCTCTCTCCTCTCGTGGCTGTTTCTACAAGCTACAAAATTTTTCGAAGGATTATTGACCCCTAGGGGCCCATTAACATAACGAAATTTTCAAAAATAAAGCATTTTATCCCCTGGTTTCTTTTGTGGATTTTTTAAATGCCTTAACTTTCAAATACTTTTAAATTTTTAAATATTTTTTAGGGTTTGTGAAAGGGGGAGTGACAGTTTGTCGAAACCGTACAGAACAGCTTTCTGAAATTCACAGAAAGACAGATTTAAATTAATTTTATCTCTTAATAACTACCAGTACATAGCCTTCACGTGTGTTTTTTTCAAAAACCTTGGGGCATGCGAGTGTGGGTGCCCTTGCATGCGCGCGCGCGCGCGCGTGTGGTGTTGTGTTGCCGTGTGTGTAGTATGTGTGTGTGTGTGTGTGTGTGTGCGTGTGGCACGCAGTGTTTCTTTTGTGCATGTGTTTTTAGTGTGCACCTTAGACACTATAACATTTTTGGGCTACAACCCTCTTCTTCCTCCCCCCCCTCCTCCTCTTCTCCTTCTCTTTAAGTGTTTGCAGGGTGTTGGTACAAAGGTTTGTCTGTGTACCTGAGGTTGGGGGGTCGGGGGCTTTTTCCCGTTTTGGGAAATATTTTTTTAATTTCACAAGGTAAAAAGCATTTTGATAAGGGATTTGTAATTTGTGTATACAAACGAACTTAAATTATTGATTTGGTTCAGCGAGTGTGTATGTAGTTGGTTTAAAAACCCTGGATGTTGGGTAAAATCCCTAAAGCTTTTACTATTTAACCGTGGGTCTGATCTCCTGCCTTCAAGCCCAGAAAACCTTGCTTTGCCAACCCCTTTTTCAGCCCTTTACTTACTGATCAGGTCCCTGCTGTAGTTGCTTGACAAAATTTGGTGTAGTTGCTGACAATTCTACCCAAACCCTTCCGATGAGGTACTAGATGATGTCAGTCATTGAAAGCAGCTCAGCGGGGTTAAAGACCCTTCAGACTTTGCACAAGAAAACCTTCATGAAACAGTCCTCATTTCCCCATCCCACAGTAAATTTCCCCAATGGATGCCAAGCTTTTTGTTTGGGGCTGCACTCCCTCCAATGCCCGTCGCCAAAGCTGACAACTACCTTTCAGGAGTAGTCGATGTCATTGTCTTGCCATACATAATGTGCAGCTTGATGCAGTATCTCGGATTTACATTGTTTTTGATGTTTATAGGGCTTTACAGCTTGAAATCTGAAACAAGGGAAAAGTGAGGTTCTGGTTCAAGAGAGGTTATGGGGTTCAGCAAAGATCCCAAGAAACTGGCCCAAAGGCTTTCGGGGGGTAAATGAGAACAAAAATGAACGTGTTCAGGTTCATTGCAAGACTTTTGGAAAAAGCAAATCCATGGCAAGGTCCTTATCTGTACAAGTGGGTGAGAAACACTGTGGGTCATCCAGCAAAGACACCAGCCCGAAAAGAACCTTGAACCCCTGAGGAAGGAGACACTCGTCCCCATGCTAAAAATGTGGATGACTGTGTGAAGATGGGCCTGCAGAGTCTTGATCAGACAAAAAGATACCGATGTAGTTGGGACTTTGCTTTTCCTGTGGTCCAGTTAACTCAGTTAATGAAAATGTGGATTGCTCTTGGAGTTGGAAAACACTTTAAATATCTAGCAGCCCACATAATTGCCCCTCAGCTTGGTCCAAAGTGCTCCAAAGCCTTGCCAAACCTTCCATGCTTTACAGGGTGTGAACAGTGTGGGCCCTTTTTCTCTGGAAGAGGAAAGACATCCATCATTGAGTTGGGTAAAGGGCAGGGGGAGCCGGTGGTTTCCCTCATGAGCAGGAAGGGTTTAGTAAACTTGTGGATATGCAGCCCATGTATTCCACGCTCTAGTTGTCCCAACGATTTGTTGTTCTTTTTGTATGACAGGACCAGTGAGTTGCAAAGCATTGAGAAGCCCAGGAAAGAATGTTCACAAAGGAAGACGCATTTTGGAGAACTTTCCCACCCCTCTTGGGCACTTCAGCAGCACCCCCTTTAAACGACCCAGTCTGACAAAGTGGTCACATCGGGGGACATGTTTGGTGAAAGCACAAGACCCTCCTTGCCCTGGAACTATGGGGTTGGCAGAGAGAACAGGATCATGGAGGGAAAACCTGTGTGGACTACACTGCCACAGTAGAGGAACCCTGTCAAGAACGATCCACTGCAGCGTAGGCTGGCCCTGTCGAGGACGCTGTAAATGCTTTCAAAGCCAGCTTGCAGTGAAACTGCCCTTGTGTGCATGTGGTGGAGGTGGCTGACTGCAGAAAGGACTGTTTTTAAAAAATTTTTTTTTTTTTATTTGATTTTCTTTTATTTTTTATAATCTGTAAAGCTGATACTTACTCTTCATTCACACACAAAACCCACACCACACACACACACACAACACACACACACACACACCCCACACACAAAACACACACACCACACACACACACACCCCCACACACACACACACACACACAAATATATATATATACATATATATATATATATGATATATATATATTTAGTTTTGTTAATATAAAATGTACATACATAAAGGACAAAAAAGGAAACTGGGGCCACATTGACAGAAATTTTTCCCTTTTTCCTGTAAGCCCAAGGGGGATGGGGTGAGTGAGTGAGGGAGTGTGTGTGTGGGTGTGTGGTGTGTGTGTGTGTGTGTGTGTGTGTGTGTGTGTGTGTGTGTGTGTGTTGTGTTGTGGTTGTGTGTGTAAATGTGTGTGTAACTGTGTTGGTGTGTGTGTAAACTGTGGTGTTTGTGTGTGTGTGTTAGTTTGTTGTTGTTGCTGCTGAAAGCTGGTACTGTTAAAGAATTGTTCTCTTTCTACAAATCCTGGTCCACCAAATCATAAAGGGGTCACCTTTAAACGGTGTCGGGAAATTTGCGCACGTCATGTGAGTGTGCAGGGGTGTTGAAATGTATATACATAAATATATATATATATATTTTATATATATATATTTAAAATATACTATATATATATATATATATATATATATATATAATAATAAATATATGTATGTATGTATGTATGTATGTAAATACATATATCTATATCTAAAAACTATATCTATATCTATATCTATAATATATATAAATATATAAATGTGTGGTGTGTGTGTGAGTTGTTGTGGTGTGTGGGGTTGTGTGTGTGTGTGTGTGTGTGGTGTGGTGTGTGACATGGTGTGTAAAAGAAGAGTAAGTCATCAGCTTTACAGCTTATAAAATAAAAGTAAATTCCGGAGCCATTGCTTTGTGTGTAGAATAACTGTGTTAAAAATGGTTATGAAATGATACATTTTTTTTTAAAATCTGCTATCATTCACTGCTGTTTTGTGTACTTGAAACCACTTTGATGCCACAAAGAAAGTGTGTACAATTAAATTTGGAGTTTTCTTCAAAAATGGCAGATGAACAAGTGCAAATGTTTTCATTTGTCGCGATCTTTGATAATGGGGTATACATCTTTGATCGTCAAATTAAGTGGGAAACAATTGGGCCCAAAATGGGTTTTCCCATCCAATATTGTACAGAAGGGTCCCAAAAATATGCGTAAAAGCCAAAAATAATGGGCCCTCACCCCTTTTTGTAGTTTTTGCCCAATATTTTACCCCGAGCTGCTGGACTAAAGGCAGATTTCTCGCGTAAAATTCGGGATGCTCTAACTCTGGAGAGAACGTGTCGCACATGGCAGTTCATCCTTCGTATTTTCTTTTTGTATTTTCTTCCCTATCATTTAAAAAATTTTGCCAGGAACAACTCTTTTGTTGCCGTGGAGTTTTTACGTGCACTCGTGCACTAAATGGCGAGTTGCAAAAGCGAGGCCTCGGTTTATCGTCCCAAACCGAAAGACTAGGACCCAGACCACCATTAACGGTCTAGTTGATGTGCAAAAGTTTTGGGCACAACGGGGACTGGGGCCCCGGACTTTCGGGTTTTGTAGAGTGGTGCGTTACCCGCAAAAACCACCGATACAGCAGGTGGGGCAGTAAGAAAGGATAACTGAAGAACACTGAACATTCAGACTGGGGACATTAAAAAAAAATTTAAATAGACCCTTTGGGGGCGGGATACCCTCAGTGGGCCCGAGCGCTTGCTTCCCCCCAGTCAAGTTAAGCAACATTGAGTGTGGTCGCCCCAAAGGGATGGGTGACCCCGATTGCGTCCTTGGCTACAGTACAGTTCCCCCGTTTACCCAGCTGTAAAGGCTGCCTGCCTTCTTTAGGGCCAGGAAGGTAAAGCAGCGAGGGAAGAAGAGATGGGCAACTGCCCTCAACAAGCTGCCCCCCCAGAGAGCTGAGGTCTCTGACGCCTTTGCTCCCCCCACGACAACACAGGTTAGGGGGCACCTTTACCTTTTAAACTCATGAAGGACCAAGGACTGGAGGAAGCTGGTTGCAAAAACTTTAGTGTTCCGCCCCCCAAAATCCGCAGGAAATACGGGGCAAGTGAAGATGAAGACCCATGAAAAAAAAATGAATGAAAGAATAAAGAGTAGATCTAGAATAGTTAATATAGATTGATCAATAAATTTTGGGAAAACTCGGGCCCCCACATTCGAGCATCCTTCACTTTCACATGAACCATTTTTAGAGTGCGAAATCAACCTCTCTGACCAATACTGCAGAGTGTCTGTATCTCTCAGCCTATTGATGTCGGGATTTAATTATCCTGTTCAGAAAACCTAGTGTAGTGTACCGCACGTCCAAGGAGTCTTCAAGCAGGTGCGCTTTCTTGCAGCCCTCAGTTACATTTTCCTCATCTATCTATCTATCTATCTATCTATCTATCTATCTATCTATCTATCTATCTATCTATCTATCTATCTATCTATCTATCTATCTATCTACCCTATCTATCTATCTATCTACTATCTATCTATCTATCTATCCCTTTGTCGGGTAAACCAGGGGCACCCCTGAAGAATTGACAACCAGTTCCCTCCATTCCTCTCTCTGTTCGGGCCTTTCTCAGGTTTTGTGAGTTCTAGGCCTGTCCCATTCGCTGATGTTGTCCTCCCATCTCTTCCACGGTCGCTTCTTTTTCTTCAATCCCTGGACAATCCCCTTGCAGTATTGTTTTTGCAAGTCCTTTTATCTTGGATGCCAATAAAAAGAAAAAAACCCTCTGATTCATTCGGTGTCCCCTGTTGCTATTGTCTCATGGTGACCTCAGTTTCGGTTCCAGTGCGTGCACTTCTGTCCCCTGTGAGGGGATTGGCGTCACTACCTTGAATCTGAGGTTACCTGGAAGAAGATCGTTGGCGGGATGTCGTGGTGGCACCACCCTGGGGGGGACGTTTCACTGATTTTGGCTCCGGGACTGGGCTGTTGCTGGGGGTCAAAGAGTTGAGAAGGTATTATTTATTTTATTTATTTTTTTTATTTTTTGTTTTATTTATTTATTTTTTTATTTTTTTATTCATTTATTTTTTCCCATTTATTTTTTATTTTTTTTAAAAATCTTTTATTTCGAGGATAATGGAAAAAGCACTCCCGTGTTTTATTTACATCCAGTCCCCGTGTTATGCAGTTTCCTTACTTCTGTTATCCGTTCCCACCGGCACACAATGGCCTACTCTTACAAAAAAGCAGAAGAGGATTTAATGTGTCGAAAGATGTTCTACGTGCTTCGTACAGGGGGCCTGGGGTTTAAGTCTCATCCAAAGCCCTTTTGGGGAGAGTGGAGTCGGTGCTAAAGTTAACGGGTACTGGTATCTTTTGATGGGAACAACAGCACTCCACACCACCACAGTCACCTGGCAGCAGTGCATGCAGAGCCGGGGCACAGTGGCATGACAGCACAGAACAAG
>CM060318.1:2194183-2221683 GCA_030674155.1 Stramonita haemastoma
TAGAGTAAAGGATGAAAAGGATGGGGGACAAAACAGTGCCTTGGGGAGAACCCAATATATATATATATATATATGTAACACAGCCCTAGCTTCAGCCCTAGATAAGCCCAAGAGCCAGACTCTTCGTATTGGAGATTTGCCTCAGTCTGAGATAACTCCACGAGCCAGACTTACCAGCGGAGATTTGCCTCAGTCTGAGATAACTCCACGAGCCAGACTTACCAGCGGAGATTTGCCACGTCTGAGATAACACCACGAGCCAGACTTACCAGCGGAGATTTGCCACGGTCTGAGATAACTCCACGAGCCAGACTTACCAGCGAGATTTGCCTCAGTCTGAGATAACTCCACGAGCCAGACTTACAGCGGAGATTTGCCTCAGTCTGAGATAACCTGGCAAGCGCCAGTTCCTCAACACTGCTGGTTTGGTTCGTTGCTAGTGACTCTAGGACGGGATAGCCTAGTGGTCAGAACATTGCACTCGCAACTTGACGACCGGAGTTCGATTCCCGTTCGAGGGATTTTCCCCCCTGGAGTTAACATCAGTGCTAACTCCACTCTCCCCAAAAGTTTTTTCGGGTGAGACTGTTAACCAAGGCCCCGTGTGCGAACTTACGCAGAACATCTTGCGCACACGTTAAATCCTGTTCCGCTTTTCGTAAAAGTGGGCCATCGTGTGCCGGTGGAAACAGATGACAATATTTACAAAACTTTATACACACGGGGGACTGGATGAAAAAAAGCACTTGAGTGCTTATTCCATTATCCTCGATATAAAAGAATAAAATAAATAAATACATAAAGTAGGAGCCAGATGTGTTTCATCATCGCTGAAGGCTCAGCAGCAACTACTGCTGTCTTTCATAGGAGCGAACATGCAGTAGCTAGCGCATCCCACTTCAACGTGGGAGAGAGTTGTTCTAAAGTAAGTCTCTCTAGAAAAAGAAAGGCAGGAGTACGGCCCCAAAAGGCAGGAAAAAGACAGGAAGGAGTTGACAGGAAGACAAGGATCAAGGCAGAAACAAAGAGAGGGATAGAGAAGAGGGAAATCCTAGGACAGTGTTTGCACGAAGTGGGCATGCTTTTTAGACTGACAGACCCCTGGCGTCCCCACGGAGCAGCCAGATGTTTTACATTGGTGGATTGGTTTTGTCCTAGATGACTGTTGTTTTTGATGAAGAAATTTTCGAGGAAATTTTCTTCCTGAGTTGACATCAGTGCTGACTCCACTCTCCCCAAAAGTCCTTCGGATGAGACTTTTAAACCGAGGCCCCGTGTGCGAACGCACGCAGAACATCTTGCGCACACGTTAAATCCTGTTCCGCTTTTCGTAAGAGTAGGCCATCGTGGTGCCGGTGGGAACAGATGACAATATTTACAAAACTGCATACACTCGGGGACCGGATGAAAAAAAGCACATGATTGCTTATCTTGTTATCCTCGATATAAAAAGAATAAATAAATAAAATAAATAAATAAAATAAATGATGTTGTTTAATCAGGGAAAGAACTGTCTCAGTAATCCCTTGGAAAGTTTATGAGCAATTCTCTCCCTTTGACCGTCTAGTTTGATGGGGAACAAGAGGTGAGGCCACAAGGGAGATGACAGCCACAGGGCAAGGCAAAATTCATGGCAAAATTCTTCAGGGACACCTAGCAACAACCTGCAGCACCAAATGCACTTTGCCAGTTTTGCTATTAATGTAGATGTTGTTGTCGTTGTTTGTTTGTTTTACAGAGTAGACGGCAGCAAACAGTGGTCTGAGGCAACTCTCACCCCCCCCCCCCCCCTTTTTAAGAGTCGTTGGGCAATACAGAGGAAACAATGGGAAGACACCATCAGAGAGTGGACAGGCCTTGGGTGGAACGAACTGTCGAGGAGGGCGGAGGACTGTGAAGAGTGCAAGTGGAGGAAGCTGGTTACAAAATCTTCAGTGGTGCCCCAACGGTTCGCGGGACTACAGGACAGTGAGGGTGAAGGTGAAGGAAGGGGCACTGCCCTGACTGATCAAGTGTTGAGCTTCTGTCCTCTGGGCAAGCTGAACCTGGCGGAGTCCATCCCTCTCTGCTTCAGGCTGCGTCCTGGTCTGCTCCTGTTTCCCTGATCTGATGAACGCTGATGTCAATAACGGGATCTTTAACATGTATATTTGATGCCCTGTTTCCGTGCACATACCACACACACATGCATGCGCACAAGCAGGCATGCACACATGCAAGCATGCACGCACGCACACGCAGAGAGAGAGAGAGAGAGAGAGAGAGAAGAGAGAGAGAACTAAAGCAAAAACAGATATCTACATTATTGATTGACCTGATTGAGAGATCGTTCACAATGACACCCTTGATTCATCTGACCCCACTTTCGAGATTCGAACCCGCGACTTCATGGACCCCACCGGATGAAAGTCAACCGCTTTTATTCTGCACCTGTTTTTTCTCCACTATATTTTCTCAATCAAGTGATTGGTTAAGTTGAGAATAGCATCTCTTCTGAGATCCAAGTAAAGGCCATTTTACGTGTCAGCCCTGAAAGTGTCTGGCAATGTTTGGGTTGTCATGGTCATCCAGCTAAGACAGGCCCATTGGCTGGGTACAGACTTTATTATCTCCCTTGCAATTTTTTTTTTCAAAGGATCCAGAACATATTAAGAAACAGATGTTCATTACCAGTGGATTTTTTTTTTACAACATTCATTTCAAACATATTTCCTTTCTCTTTCTATTATCTTTTGCTGGCAAGGGTGTTAGGTCACAGGAATATTTACCTATTCTCAGGGCTGCAGTAGACACTTCTGAATTATGAAAAGTTTCTCCTTTTCAATACCACAGAGGTCGCTAATCGTGCGGAGTGCCATGCGCAGTTCAGTTTTGTTCACATCAGGGTAAAATGTACAATTTTAGGAGACCATGGCAAAGGCATGGTGTGAATCATATATATACCCAAAATACTGTCTATAATGTCTACAATAGCCTGTGATATAATCATTTTGATAACTTGTGATCTGTATTTATTTGTCAAATGCAAATTCTCAAAAATAGTCTGTTTTAAACAATCATGGGTTGAAATTGTTTAGATTCAAAGTGGTACACATATATCTATCTCATCAAGAAAGCATGGGGATGTCATGACAACTATCATGGAACTACGACATTCTCAAACTATATTATATTGCGGTAACTCAAGCTACCAGTAACAATTTAACAGACAGTTTCACGAAGAGTTAAAGCGTGACTATGATGGTCACCACCATAGTGATGTCCTTGCCTTCCACAAGCCCCAAGCCGCCCTGGAGACTCCAGCTCCGCGATTTTATTTCTCAGGGATGGTGTTTAAACACACCTGTGTTTCCGCTAAAAGTCTCATCCGAATGACCGAGTTCGATGTTTTTCATCTAGCTTTGGAAGAGAGGGTTCATATTAAAGTAACTTCAAAAACACAATCCATATTTTGGTGGATGTGGGGGACATATGTTTATTGACGAAGTCACGAAATTTCAGGGCAGCAGCATTGAAAGATTCCGAGTTACATAGCAAAATACAGGGGTGTGGGCACACCTACAACGTATGACAAAGGTATAATATAAAGAAATGCTGAAAACAGATGCAAGAGTGTAATAGCAAAGAAACATTCATTATAATGTATTAATTAATTTGTTTTGCAAGATATAGCGCTATATAAATTCCATGTATTGTTATTATCATTATATTAAAATTGCATTGCACATCGTATTGCACATTGCATTGCATTGTGCATAAAAAAATTCAGGCTATAGGGTCCTTAGGAGTGCGCATCCCTATAGTGTAGCATCAGCTTGTTTCTTTGTCTTGTTTGCAAGCCTGTCTGCCGAGATTAATGGCGTAAAGTACAAAAAACAACAAACAACAACCCCCAAATCTGCAGCAGAGAACTCTTTAGTAGTCCTTAGTTCTTTAATGATAATAATGATGACGATAATAAAGAAAACAATAATGATAATGATGATGATGATACTACTACTACTACTACTACTACTACTACTACTACTACTACTACTTCTACTACTACTACTACTACTACTACTACTACTACTAATAATAATAATAATAATAATGTTATTAATGATAAAATGATAAAAATGATAATAACAATAATAATAATACCACTACTACCGCACTTATGGGATTCGAACTTAAAACCTTTCAGTCCGAAAAGCAAGGCCCTAACCACTGCGCCATGGGGGCTGGTAAAGTGCAACATTGCTAAAGTCATCAGCATGGCCATGGTCGTGATGCACGAGGAAAGTGTTGAGTTCTGTTCACCCACAGGGGGCGCTGATCTACTAGGCCTGCGCACTTCATTGTTCAGTTCATTCCAGTTTGCTGCTTAACAGGACAAGACGCATTGACTGTTGCTGGTCCTTGTAGGTTTGGTGTGAGGCCACAGGTAAGTGATGCCATTAGTTTATGAACTCGAACTAGTTATTCATAACTATTTTTACACAATTGAAATGGAAAAGGGAGAGGATTGTGAAAATTTTTTTTTCAAAAAATACCGGGGAAAAAAACGAAGTAGTGAGGCAAACTTTTCCGTGCTGCCATTGCTGCCTGGCTTAACTAGGTTTCTGCTATCAGAATCTTGCTACACTGAACTAAATTCTTCGCCAGTGCCATGTCCAAACCACGAAAGACCAGAAATTCGTTCTATGGGACTTACTATTCATAAAATGTATGTTGTTGTACAAGCTTAACTTTCGAAGTCGTCAACATCTTTTTCTTAAAGCCACCACTTTGACCTTTAACATTCAAGACCAAGAATTGAAAACATTAACATCTTAACTTTTGATATCAGTTATATATTAAAACTGCTTATGCCACTAACATTTGTTTGAACAATTTTGGGTAGTTCAGGACCAAATTTTGAACTGTATTTTTTTAAAAAATATATTTCGGCTGCCAAACCCTCGAGATTCTCTTCTCTTTTTATGATTTCCCTACTTTCACTGGGTGTCTCTTTACATTTTATACTGTATGTGTGCCGTTTTAAAAAAATCCTGCTTTTATTATGCTCGCTGGTAGTTGTTGTTTTAAATATCAATGTTTAAGGTGATCTAGTGGATATATATCTTAAAAATGGGTATTCAATCTATAAAAAGTGAATTCTGTTCATATGCATATCTCTGACTCCTCTCATTCTCCCCCCTCACTATCTCCTTCCTCCCCCTCCTAGCTCCCCCCCCCCCCCTTTCTCTCTCTCTCTCTCTCTCTCTCTCTCTCCTCTCTCTCTCTCTCTCTCTCTCTCTCTCTCTCCCCCCCCCCCTTCATTTAATCTCCCTGCTGCCCCCCTCTCTTTGTCTTCCTGTTTGTCCCCGTTTCTTTCTCCCTCCCTCCCTCCCCCCCCCCCCTCTCAGGTCTCTCTCCTCTCTCCCCTCTCTATCCCTTTCCCCTTCTCTCCCTCTTCCTTCCCTCCCTCTCTCCCTCCCCAACTCTCCCTCTGTCTCTGTGTTTCTCCCCCTCCACTCTCTCATCCTCGTCTTCCCTCCCCCCTCCTCCTCCTCTCTTCGAGACAAGTGCACCTATCTACAGACATCAACAAATACAATATGCACACACACTTTCCCTCCTGTTAGACTATATCTCTATGACACATATGTGTTTTTGTTTGCCAGATACTTCCCATCAACTTTGTACAGTGTGAAACATGATGATAACGTAGCCTTGTTGGGCCCTTGTTATCAAAGGATTAAGAATGGAGGATAAAGGAAATCTTCTTTGGATCTGGGATATTAGATCATGAGATCTTAAGCTTCAGGATGGAGAAATGCTGTGCTCCATAGCTTTTGGAGGTATGTTGTGATCCATAGTTTTCGGAGATATGTTTTCAGATATTTTATATTTCGTAGTTTTCAGAGATACGTTGTGCTCGATACTTATTGAGTATATGTTGTATTCCATAATTTTCGGAGATGTGTTGTTTTCGGAGATTTTTTGGAGATGTGTTTTCGGAGATATGGTTTCGGAGATGTTGTTTTCGGGGATGTGTTGGTTTCGGAGATGTGTTGTTTTCGGAGATATGGCTTCGGAGATGTGATGTTTTCGGAGATGTGATGTTTTCGGAGATGTGTTTGTTTTGTCGGAGATGTGTTGTTTTCGGAGATATGTTTTCGGAAATGTGTTATTTTCGGAGATATGTTTTCGGAGATGTTGTTTTCGGAGATATGTTTTCGGAGATATGTTTTCGGATATGTGTTGTGCTTGATAGTGTTATGATGCATAGTTTTTGGAGTTTTCGAAGATCTGTTGAGTTTCATTCTTTTTGGAGGTCTGTTGTGCTTCATAGTTTTCGGAGATTTGTTTTCGGAGATCTGTTAGTGTTCGGAGATATGCTGGATAAAATATTTCGAGTGCACAGGCCTGTTCAAAAGAGCCAGCGCTGTGTCTACCATGCTCACAAGACACCGGTTTGCTCCTGAGGGTGTGTGTCTGTTCTGCATGGTTGCCTGGTCAGTTGTCTTCAGATGATCACTGGACACCAAGCTTCTGGTTGCAAAAATGCTCCTCACTAAATGAGTTTAAAAAATTAAATGCATAGAATTTTAAACTGAAAAAAAAAAAAAAAAAAATAAAAAGCAAACAACTCCACCTCCCCCCCCCCAAAAGTTAGAAAAGATTAAGAAACGATAAAAAAACTAAATGTAGCAAAATAAAACAAAAAAATAGATAAAAACTAAACCACAAGAGAATAAAATAATTAGTAAAACCAAAATAGAATAAAACTAGAACCAAAAAAGGGGAAGGGGGAGTTGAGAGGAGAGCAATCCTGGCACCAGTGATCTTGGTGTCTCCAACTACAAAGATTTTGATACAGTTGTCATGAGGGGGTGTGTCTCTTGTTACTCCATTCTGACATTGCTTCATTTGTCTCGAGAGGCTGTCACTCCATTCTTAAAATCATTTACAGTGGTTATGAATTGCGACTCTCGTCACTCCATTCTTACATTGTTTCATTGGTCATTAGGGGCTGTAACTCTGTCACTCCATTCTTAATTTCCTTGGGATGGATTCCTCCTCCTCCTTATCCTTTGATACATGGGTCCTAACCGGGTGGTTAAAGTCATGTGGATCATACGTGCCTGTGACCTGACAAGTGATAACAGCCATCAGGGCCTGCGCTTTCTGACAGAAAGGTAAGGCATTTTACACTTTCGTGTCCATCTGTCTGTTTTGTTTTTCTGACTGGATACTTTTTTCAGTCCAATTGTTTTTGTCTTTGTGAGTCACTTGTTCATTGTTTCTGTCCATCGTAGCTTTTTTCTGCTCCTTAAACTTTCAAGATGCTTGTTACTTCAGTCTTGCTAATCTTTCACTCTTTTACAGACTCTATTCCTACCCCTTACATCTTTTCATACCTCTCTTCTCACTCATGTACTTCTCTCCTTAATAACCTCTTTGATGATCTTTTCTTAATTCTGTTTATCTTAATCCTCTATTTTTCTGCCCACTTTTTCTTCATTTTTTGTTAATTCCCTATCATTCACGTTATGATGTACATCTGTTTTACCAGGTACCTTGTGAGCTGGGAGAGTGCCACCGAAGTCGACTATCGCCAGGCACTGTTCCATGTTCATCCAGAGAAAAGAACCGGGCGCCAGTGGAGATCTTCCCAGGACCTGCATTTCATCTGCCTGCATGAGAGGGGGGGGGGGGGGGGGCAAGACGTGCTTCTGATATAATACAGGTGAGAATATTGCTGTTCTCATACTCGAGTTTTAAAAGTCTCTTATGCAGTTTGAAAGTGAGTAGGCTGTTCTGTTGAAATATAAGTTGTTAGTAAAGAAATAGTCAATGAGTGTGGAGATAATTTTGGTGACTGATGTGTTAAAAGAGAGATTTGTTTGAAAAAAAAGTTAAGGGCAAATTTTTAACACCAATTAATAGAGAATTGTGACAGTGTGTTAAGAGAATGATAAATTTTCATCTTTAAAGGCAATGAAATAAAATGACATACTTCAGCTAAAAAAAGTTGACTTCTTTATAATGAGAAGACAGCTATAAATTTACTTTGCTTCAAAGTGTTACGTTTAAATGAGTAATTTTTTACAACAGTATTTTGTTTCCAGTAATGTTGATTACAGATATGAGAGTTTCCGTTGTGCAGTGGAAATCCGTCTTTTATATTTTTACATCAGTTTTATCTCGTTGAGAAAATTTGTCGCTCTCTTACTATCTCTGCCTCTCTGTATGTGTCTGTGTCTGTCTGTCTCTCCTCCCCTCTCACTTATCTCCCTTCTCCTCTTTCTCTCTCTCTTTTCCATCACTGGTTCTCTCTCTCCCTCCCTCCTCCCTCCTTCCCCCCTCTGTCTGTCTGTCTGTCTGTCTGTCCGTCTGTCTCTCTATGTCTCTCTGTCTGTCTGCTCTCTGTCTGTCTGTCTGTCTCTCTCTCTCTCTCTCTCTCTCTCTCTCTCTCTCTCTCTGTCTGTCTCTCTCTGTTTCTCTTTCTCTGTGGATCATACATGCCTGTGACCTGACAAGTGTGAGAGCACCATCAGGACCTGCCTTATCAAGACCTGTGACCTGACAAGTGTGAGAGCAGCATCAGGACCTGCCTTATCAAGTGCCTGTGACCTGACAAGTGTGAGAGCAGCCCTCAGGACCTGCTTATCAAGTGCCTGTGACCTGACAAGTGTGAGAGCAGCCATCAGGACCTGCCTTATCAAGTGCCTGTGACCTGACAAGTGTGAGAGCAGCCCTCAGGACCTGCCTTATCAGTGCCTTGACCTGACTGACAAGTGATCACAACCATCAGGACCTGCACCTTCTGATAGGTAAGGCAAGGCAGGTTACACTTTACTGTCTGGTTTCTTTTCTCTGACAGGATGTTTTATCAATCCAATCTGTTTTTGTCTTTGTGAGTCACTTGTCCATTGTTTCTGTCCATCGTAGCTTTTTTCTGCTCCTTAAACTTCGAGGTTTGTTACTTCAAACTTGAATTTTTTTCACTTTTTTAAAGACTATTTCTCCTCGTTTTATCTTTTTATTTATTTATTTTTTAACCATTTTATTTAGTTTTATCATGTTGTACATTGTTGTATATCATGAAATGCGATTTTTCACATACATGTAAAAAAGCAAGCAAAATATTCACACAAAGCAAATGAAATATAATAAAGTATAAGAGAAATTAGGAAAATCAGAAGAAGAGAGAAGAAAAAAAAGAAGAAAAAACCTGTCTTCTCACTCATGTTCATCTCTTCTTAATGACTTATTTGATGGTCTAGTCCTAAATCGGTTTATTTTAATCATCTTTTTTCTGCCCACTTTTCCCTCCTTTTTGTTGCTTATTTTTCCTACCATTCACTGTGATATACATCTGTTTTACCAGGTACCTTGTGAACCGGGAGAGTGCCACCGAAGTCGACTATCGCCAGACACTGTTCCATGTTCATCCAGAGAAAAGAACCGAGCGCCAATGGAGATCTTCCCAGGACCTGCATTTCATGTGGAACAGACCTCAGTGCTGTGCTGAAGAATCTGTCAACAGTTTGTTGCTACCACTGATGCTGCAACTGCCTGCATGGGGGGGGGGGGGGGGGAGACAAGACGTGCTTCTGACATAACAAAGGTGAGAAAATGGCTGTTCTCATGCTCGACTTTTTAAAGGTATCATTAATGCAGTCTGAAAGTAAGCCCTTCTATTCAAACACATTGACAAGTTGTTGGTAGAGAAATAACCAGTATGTAGAGTGTGGAGATAATTTTGGTGACTGATGTTTTAAGAGATTGACATTTTTTTCGAAAATCAGTCGTTAAGGGCAACTTGTCTTCAACACCAATTAATAGAGAGGAATTGTGGCAGTGCTAAGAGAATAATTATAATTGTCATCTTTAAAGGCAATGAAATCAAATGACTTTGTACTACAGCTAAAAGAGGTGATTTAAAAAAAAAATCAGAAATCAGTTATAAATTTACTTTGCTTCGAAATGCTATGTTTGAATGAGTATTTTTTTTTAGATAATGCTGTTGGATTTCCAGTAACGTTTACAGATAGTGTTTAGTAAAAAAAAAAAAAAAATCTTATCTTCTATATGCATGTATGTAATATATTTTTCTAGATCATCTTCTCCCTTTTTCTATTTCTCTTCTCTCTATTTCTGTGTCTGTCTCTTTTTCTTTCTCTCACTCTCACATCTCTCTCTCTCTCATCTCTCTCGTTCCCCTCTCTCTCCCCTCCTCCTCTCCTCTTTCTCTCTCTCTCCCTCCTCTCTCTCCCTCCTCTCTCTCTCCCCCCTCACTCTTCCTCCCTCTCTCTCCCTCTCTCTCTTCTCTCCCCTTCCTCTCCCTCTCCCTCCTCTTCCCTCCCTCTCTCTTCCTCCAACTTCTCTCCCCCCCTCTTGCTTCCCCCCTCTCTCTCACTCTCTACCACCTCTCTCTCTCTCCCCCTTCCTCCCCCTCTCTCTCTTCCCCCTTCTTCCCCCTCTCTCTCTCCCCCCTTCCCCCCCCCTCTCTCTCTCTCTCCTGCCCCCTTCTCTGTATCTTCTTTTCTCTCTCTCTCTCTCTCTCTCTCTCTCTCTCTCTCTCTCTCTCTCTCTCTCTCTCTCTCTCTCTCTCTCTCTCTCTCTCTCTCTTCATGTGCCCATATAGTTATATACTCATGTACTTTTCTTCTTACCTCTTTCATGGACTTGTCTTTATTCTGTGTATTTTAATCATCTATTTTCTGCCCACTTTTTCCTCCTTTTCTTTGCGCATTTCCCTACCATTCACTCTGTGATGTACACCTGTTTTACCAGGTACCTTGTGAACCGGGAGAGTGCCACCCAAGTCGACTATCGCCAGGCACTGTTCCATGTTCATCCGAGAAAAGAACCGGGCGCCAATGGAGATCTTCCCAGGACCTGCATTTCATTTGGAACAGACCCTCAGTGCTGTGTTGAAGAATTTGTCAGCAGTTTGTTGCTACCACTGATGCTGCAAGGGCAAGAACTCGTGTAAAGAAGCTTCAGAAAACTCGCTATCATTTATTTTTTCCCTGTCAGTTGCCATTGAAAATTCAATCACTTGGTTTAGTTGTCTCATGCATGTCATGTACAAATAAAAAATGTGTTCAGATTTAGAACTAGGCCTACAGGACATTCTCTCAGTGACCGAGCTCTTTAAGTATTTCAAATTTTTGTGGAAACTGTTGGGTGTGACTAGCTTTAAACAATTTTTTGTATTCAAACTCAGATTTCTTCTATAGAACACTTCCAAATTTGTGCATATGTTAATTTGTCTGCTTTCACTGGGATGTGCAGACAGAATTAAAAAAAACCTGTTTTACTATTGTTTTGTAACATTAGTGTATAAAGACGAACAATATTTTAAAAAATTCTGATTGATATGAAAAATTAATCAAAAACCGTGAAAGAGTATTTCATACATTATATTATCCAAGATAACTCATTATTCAAGTAGTAGGACCATAGAAGATTGGTGAATATTTATATCATGAATATTGAACACACGAGTCCTCGGTAGTTCAAAAGAAAGTCTTGTAGAATTTGTTTTTGGTAATGATGGAACTTCATATGTTTAAAAGATTCATTTCAATAAACTACCCTTGCGCAGGTTTATCAAAAAACCCCAGTGCATTTAGACTTTCACTATTTAAATGCATCTAAATAGTTGTTTTTTTAAAACCACCCAGACAAAGGAAAACTTGGTGTCGCAGACACTTCTGATAAATAATATATATATATATATATAATATATATATATATAATATTATATATATATATATATATATATATATATATTCTAGAAAAGATTGGTACTGTGGTACAAAAATCCTAAAACCAATTAAGCTCTTAAAGTTGGAACAGAAGTATAATAAATTGAAATGTGTGTTTAATTATTCAGTGTCTTTGCGTGAATATATGTCGTGAATATTTGGCTACATACTTTCTTAAATTAGATCCACATGGTTCACACTGAGACTTCTGTGGTCAAAAGATGCCACCTTTTTGAGCAAAATTAAATGACTTTTAAAGAGCTTTATCAGAGCACTCTTTAAGACCTTACCCCCCCCCCCCCCCCCATGTGTGGCAAAGTTGCAAATCAGTTGATCAGTGCCTATTTGAAATGTTTGTTTGTTTTTAAGGAAAGAAAGTGTACAAAGTACAACCAAAGAGGGATGGCAAAATTAGACAAAATTGTGAACTGTTTTAAGCCAATGAATTTTTTTTTTATTAAATGTCTCTCTTTAGCTCTGTCTCGTATGTTATATGGCAATGCTATTTGTTTATGATAATTTTTATGTCATTAGAAAAAGGTAAATGTGTTCCATAACCTATGTGGTCGATGGGAAGTGAAGTGTCAGATACCTTTAAAAAAAATTGGAAAATAGGCAATCAACTAGACTAGGCTTTGATTTTGGCTGAAGTAGACTGACTTGCTAAAAAAAAAAAAAAGGAATGGAAAAATTAAATAGGCAATCAACTAGACTTTGATTTTGGCTGAAGTAGACTGACTTGCTCAAGAATCCTAAAAATAATTTATTTTGGAAAATATCCTAGACATCAGGATTATTCATTGCTGCCGTGAAATATGTGCTTTGGCCACCACTAAGTATTGGGACAGTTCAGAATTTTTTATGGTAGGATTTGGCAACAAGTTTTCCAGTATTGTGAGCAAATCTGTGTAATGATTTGCCAGGGATATACCATTCCTGTGTGGTATCAAGTACATCGGTCAGATTTTATGGTAGTTGGCTTTTTTTCTCCTAAGAAGTATTTCATAAAACTATTAGCATTGTATAGATTTGAAGAGAGAGAGAGAGAGATGGAGTGATGGTGTGTGTGTGTGTGTGTGTGTGTGTGTGTGGAAGAGGGTAGTTTTTGGGAGGAGACATCAGGTTGGAAGGAGAGGGGAGGGAGGGAAAGGGGCGTTTGGTAAGGGTTTCTATACATATTGAGAGCAGTGGGGACAGAAATAGGGTTGGCTGGTAGACTTTTCTTACATGGGTGCTTGTTTTTTAGGGGAAGGGGGAGGCTAATATTTTTTAAAAGGGATTCAGAAATTGCTTGAGGCCTGCAATATTTTGACAGTTAAACTGGAAATTGTGGGCACTGATGTCCAATGGCAGCCTTGGTTTTTGATAGAACTGGTGATTCCGATTTAAAGCTTCCTGCTATTGCCAGCTACAGACCGGATTTTATTCCTCTTGTATTAAGTTAAACCCTTATTTATTTCAAGGATAATCGATATAAATTGATTTGTAATGCTTTTCTACTTATTAATATTATACCTTCATTTTTACATTCATCTTGTGCTCGTGGTTATCCGTTCCCATTGGCACACGATACCAGTTGTCCACGTGCTATTGTGTCCACATGGATTCTAACATTCAGACAGACCATCTGACAGACAACCCTTACCCCTACTAACTTTTAACACTAACTCTAACAATAACCTCAACACTAACCCTGGCCCCCACATGTGGACACAAAAGGCAGGTGGATAATGGTGTATGCTGACACAGTGGCTAACATTTTTCTTTGGAGTTGGTAGAGAAGGGAGGGGCGCGGTCATTTTTGCTAAAAGGATGCTAGGAAGGGGGGGGGGAGGTTATAATGTTGTGGTGTATAGTGATGGGGAAAGAGGTGTAAAGACTGAGGGATGGGGATAGGGGACAGGCAACTGATTAGCTTCAGGGTGGTGGAGGTGGGGAGCCTTTAGAAAAAAGTTGCCTAAAAACAGAAGTAGGAGGGTGTTTGGTTTGGAATGCATGCTGGAATAATCAGTTGAAGGGGGTGCATTTTAGAAAAGTTATCTAAAACAGAAGCAGGAGGTATGGGTTAAGAATGCATGAATGAATAATCATTGGGGGGGAAGGTGCCGGGAAACTGATTATGCATAGCAGAAACTTGTGAGGGGGGGGTTTAAAAAGCAGGAGTAGGTCTGTTCGTGTGTGTGTTGTGTGTGTGTGTGTGTGCTGGTGTGTGTGTGTGCTCGATGGGATTTGTGCCATAGGATTATCCTAGGGAATGGTCTACCTCGGGTATGATCATCACCAGTGTATGCTACGATTCTGAAGCCTACCCAAAAGCTGCACACCCTTGTGTGTGGTTTTATATTGGGGGTAGGGGTAAGTGGAAAATAAGTTACCCAAACAACATGAAGTTAAAACACTGTAGTATGTGTAGTTTAAAGAAACAGCTGCCTTTGCTTCTTTAAATCCCCACTTTTACTAAAAAAAATCGCCCTTGCTTTTTTAAAGGCTTTGGGGGTTAGGAAGTATAGGGAAATGCCAATTAAGAAAGAAATTGATGGTATTTTGATTGTGAAAAAGGCATATATCTTAAACATTGAGCTAATCTTTTCCTTTTTGTTAATTAGGGCTCAGCGTTCTTCAGAGATCAGAACATTCACTTACCCAAGCTAAGGTCAAACAGAAATCGACATGGGTTACCATAGAGCCATTCTTGGTTTCAGTAGTCATCTAGCTGTAATTGGGTACCTGCCCTATTTAGGGACAGAAAGTTATATAAAGCAGCGAGGATAAGGAGAGGAGATGGGCGCTGCCCCCAATTACTGGCCCCTGGAGAAGCTGAGGTCTCTGTTACCTCCCTCCCCAATGACCACATAGGTTATGGAAACACGTTTTACCATTACCTTTTAACTACACAAAATGGGTGTGATAAATGTTAGCCTTTGTTACACTAGATCATGCTTGCCGATATGTTATTGATGTGTCCTGTTTCCCTGATTCCTTGTCTTTTGCTTTGCTGTAGCTCAGGGACATGCTCGTTCCCAGGTCATAGCACTCCCAGGCTCAGTTTGGGACCACTCTTTTTTTAGTCTTATGTAAATGACTTGCCCCGTTTTATTAAATGTAGCTGGGAAATGTTTGCTGACCATACCACTCTTTTTTGTAGTGATTCAGACCCTTGCAGCTTATCTCGCAAACTTCAATTTAGCATTTTTTGGACTCAATTAAACCATATGTCCTTAAATGCACAAAAAACAAAGTGCATGTATGTATCAGCAAGACAGAAAAGACAAAAAATAAAGTTCCAACCTCTGTTACTTGATAACAGAATAATTGAAGAAGTCGACTCTCATAAACTTTTAGGTGTCACCATTGACAAAAATATAACTTGGACTGATCACATTGTCACTAGGAAAGCGCATTGCTAACCGGTTACATCCATATCCAAAATAAAAACTTTTTGAATCATCACTCTCAAACTGTTTTTTTTTGTTGCCATATTCTACCTATTATTGACTATGCGTCAACTATTTGGAATGCCTGCAGTGAAACGAACTTGAAATTTATTCATCGTTTATATAAAAGAGCAGTAAAACTCGTCCTGTTAAAATCCCTGACAATTGCGGATCATAATCGTATAATAAACGTCCTGACTTTTCGAAACAGACTTTTTTCAATAAAGCCGTGTTTATGCAAAAAGTTGTTAACCAAACTGCACCTCCCAAGATTACCAATAGTTTCAAAATTAACCAACATAGACACAACCATTTGCTAACTTTTCCAAGACCCAGAAATAGTCTACATAAATCAAACCTCTTGTATTCAGGTAGTGACTTATGGAATAAGCTCCCCCAAATTTTGAAATCTATCAAAAACAAAGATCACTTTAAAACGCATCTAAAAAATATTTAACGAATAAGTGTTTAGAACACGATTTGTAAACTTGTACATTTGCATTAATATAGCATCACCCTTCGCTGTTACACTTCTTCAACATATTGGTATTGCGGCCTAGTGTTACAACTGAATTCAATATAATGTTACATGTAGCATGTGCAGGGACAGAGAAATGAATGTGTCACTGATATTATTATTATAAATATGGTATGACTACAGTTTATAATTATGGTCATATATATATTCTATTCATCTCTTGATGTTATCTTTAAGAGATACTGATCTGTTGATGAGTTTAAGATATTAGACTTTGATATGCTTGATTCTGGTTTGTGTGTGTGTGTGTGTGTGTGTGTGTGTGTGTTTATAGTATATGTGATATTTAGTTATAGGAAATAATGTTACTCCTCTTCTATGTGGTTTTGTTGTTGTTGTTTGTTTTTGGTCTTTTGTGGGGTTTTTAAAATTTGTTTTTGCTGTGTGTGTGTGTGTTGTGTGTGTGTGTGGTGTGTGTGTGTGTGTGTGTGTGTGTGTGGTTGTTGTTGTTGTTGTTGTTGTTGTTGTTGTTGTTGTTGATTATGTAATTGACATTGCCGGTGCTGGAGTCAGTTGCGAGTTGTTGTGCCTGAATGCACTCATTTGATGAAAGGACTTATCTGTTTTTGTTTTAAATCAAAAGTACACGTGCTTGAAAGTGAAGGACTGAGAAACGGGGAGAAAATTAATGATTGTTTTATTTTCTGCTTTGAAGCCATTTTCTGTTTGGTTATGTATTTTCTTTGTATGCACCTACTTGTATTGGAGGAGGGAATGGATATAGGTATGAATGTGAGTGTGTTAAACGATTTTAAAGGAAACCATACATTAGTGTTCTCCGTGTGTGTGTTTGTGTGTCTGTGTCTGTCTGTGTGTGTCTGTCTGTGTCTGTGTGTCTGTGTACTACTTTGTGTGTCTGTGTGTGTCTGTGTACTACTTTTGGGTGTGTAGTTTCAATTTTTTGTATATATATATATATATATATATATATATATACACATATATATTTTATCTTTTTCATTTTTAAAGCATATCTTCTTAAGGTTTTTCTTTTTTCAAATATTCATGTGTTTTTTTTTCTTAGATGGATGGCTTGATGTAAAAAAGCAATTGTACGGCTTATTCAATGTACCATCTGGAAAGAAAAATTTCACTTGACCTGATAGAACACTCCATCTGCATCTTTTCTTTTTCTTTTTTTTCTCTCTCATTGTTAGGCTGTTGGACACATTATGAGCCTATAGGTTTCATTGATAATTATTGTTTAAAGAAGTGTTTTATGGATGTTTTCAAATAGTTTATTGACTAGTTGTTTTTTTATTATGATGTAATTTGAAGATGCTCTCTCTCTCTCTCTCTCTCTCTCTCTCTCTCTCTCTCTCTCTCTCTCTCTCTCTCTCTCTCTCTCTCTCTCTCCTCTCTCTCTCCTCTCTTCCTTTCCTTTCCTTTCCTTTCCTTTCCACCTTCCACTCTCACATATGCTGTCCTAGACTTACCACTGTATAGTTGTTGGTTCCTATGTTGAATTGAAATTGAATTTTAATGTTTAAATATAGAGGTGACTTTTATTTAGTTTTTAGTGTTAAGGGGTTTTATGTTTTGTTTATGTGTGTGTGGTTTTTTGTTTTGTTTTCCCATTTTATGCCTTCTTTGCTTGTTTTCCCCCTCACACACACACACACACACACGCACCAGCACGCACGCGCGCACACACACACACAGGTACACACACACACACAAAACACACACATGGAATGTATTATTTTTCATGTGAATGTTTTGGCTTATAGATTTGTAATGCCTTATGTACCATCTTCTGAATAATTGCATTTTCTTCATCTTCATTAGTATATTTTTTATCTATTAATGTAATGAGTTTGATTTAAAACTGGTTTGTATAACCTTAAATGTTTTCGCTCCTGTTTGATTTTTTTTTAACACAATTTTGCTCTTTTGTTTGTTTGCTTTGCTTTCGGGATTTTTCTTTTCATTGTTAGGCTTGGCCACATTGTGAGCTTATAGGTTTCAATTATAATTATTGTTCACAGAAGTGTTTTGTGGGTGTTTTGAAATACTTCATTGACTGGTTTGTTTTGGTCACGATGTAGTTTGAAGATGCCTTTTTTTCCCTTCCATCTTCCACTTCCACATATGCTATCCTAGTCTTATCATTGGATAGGAATGTTTCGGTTCTCATTGAAATTTGAATTGAAATTGTATTTTACTGTTAAAATGTAGAGATACGAATTTTATTCAGTTTTTTGTGTTTAATAGTTTTTATGTTTGTTTTTTTTATGCGTGTGCGTGTCTTTTTCCTTTTATGCCTTTGCTCGTTTTTCCCCCTCACGCACGCACGGCACGCACGCACGCACGCACACACACACACACACACACACACACCACCGCGCGCGCGCCGGAATGTATTATTTTTCATATGAATGTTTGGGCTTATAAATTTGTAATGCCCTATGTTTCATGGTCCTAAATATAGATTTGCAATTTTCTCATCTTCATTAGTATATCTATTATTTTTTAATGTATTGAGTTTGATTTAAAACTGGTTTGTATTTATAACCTTAAATGTTGTTTCGCTCCTATTTGATTTTTTTTATACAATCTTGCTCTTTTGTTTTGTATTTTGCTTTTGGAGGTTTTCTTTTCCTTGTTAGGTTTGGCCACATTGTGAGTTTATAGGTTTCATAGATGATAATTGTTTACAGAAGTGACTTTGTGGGTGTTTTGAAATACTTATTGACTGGTTTGTTTTGATGACAATGTAATTTGATAATGTTCCCTCTCTCTGTCTCTGCTCTCTCTCTCTCTCTCTCTCTCTCTCTCTCTCTCTCTCTCTCTCTCTCTCTCTCTCTCTCTCTCTCTCTCTCTCTCTCTCCTTTCCTTCCTTTCCTTCCTTCCAACTTCCACCTTCACATATGCTATCCTAGACTTATTATGGAGAGGAATGTTTGGTTCTTGTGTTGGATTGAAATTGTGTTCTTACCATTTGAATTTAGAGATGTGTTTTTATGTAGCTTTTTGTGTTTAAAGGTTTTTATGTTTTTTTATGTGTGGTTTTTTCCCCTGTTATGCCTACTTTGCTTGTTCTTTCCCCTTACACCAACGACACACCACACACACCATCACACTACACAACTACAACTGCACACACACCACACCACACTAACACACACACACACACACAACACCACACACACACTACACACACATACACACCACACACTGACCACACACACACACACACACACAACACAACACACACTACACACACACGACACACACACACACACACACACACACACACACACAACACAACACACAACGACACACACACACACACACACACACACACACACAACACACACCACACACACACACAACAAAACACACACACACACACACACACACACACACACACACACAACACACAACACACACACACACACACCACACACACACACACATCACACACACCACACCACACACACACACACACACACACACACACACACACACCCACACACACACACACACACACACACACACACACACACACACACACACACACACACACACACACACACCACACACCACACACACAACAACACACACACACACACACACAACACACAACACACAACCACACCACAACACACACACACCACACCTCCCCATCCGTTTTCACCTCCGCTCCCCGTTTTTGTTTCTTTTTTTCTTATTTGTTTGTATGTTTGTTAGTGTTTATGTTATTTCCTCCAGTGGTGATGGGTATTGTCATATGGTATTGTTGCGTTTGTTGTTTTTTCTTTCTTCTTTCTGATAAAGTATGAACTGAAGTATGCAGCTATTGTAATCTGACATAAATTGGTTATTGACATCTCATGGATTCTTTTTTGTTTTTTCTTAAATAATGGTATTGGTAAAGTCTGCATTTCTTCCATACATAACATTGCCCTTTATTGAATGAGTTACGCGGTACTTTTGCACGTGCAGTTTTTTGTGGTTATTAATTAGTAATGGTGCTTTTAAATTTCAATATTTGTTTTGGGAGTTTGATTTTTTTCTTTATCTGGACAGTTGTCTAGTTGTATGTAACCATTCCAAGTATTGCCCATATTGTTCACCTTCAGATGAAGGATGGTGTATGTGTGTAGCTTGTTGCCTGTTTCATGTCTCATAACAACCTAAAGGTCGTGCTTAGCCAGGTTTTTAAACTATCATTTTTGTGTGAAATTCTTAGCAATTTTGCATTGCGTTTGGTAGACTTGTTTAAATTATGCAGTTAATATCTTCCACGTTTGCTGCCCCCTCCCCCTATTTTATCACTTCAATGTCAAAATTGATTTTTTTAGGTCAAAATTGATTTTGTGTACATTATTTTCAAATATAAATTTAAAACTGATTTTACTCCCATGAAAGGTGAACTGCAAACCCATTTGCCAGTAGCATGAACATTTTTTGCTTTTAAATGAGTGGAGAAAATATATGCTCCCTTTAGAAGATCGACAAAAATGTTTCTTGTAACCAGTATTGCTTTCCATTTTTTAATGGATGTCATAACAGCCTTGTACACAATTGATAAATGTGTACCTGAAGAAAGGTTAGGTGGTGAGCACACACCACTGGCACTTGACTACCCAACTGACTTTTTTTTACTGAGAAAAATACAAGGTTTGCACAACATACAAGCTGATGTTTGGCACATACTTACTCAGGGTGTCTGTACTTTCTGGCTGTAAAGATGACATGGCTGGAGTTTAGCTTTTTGTCACTTCTGTTTTTTGAAAGCATAATGATTGAACACAATGTCGTCTGGACTATTTCAAAAGATGGTGTAAGAATTCAAAAGTCAGTTGGTCGGTCATTGTGTCCTGCTGGTCAGAGCATTAGGAAAAGCTTACCTCCCCCTTCAGCCAAAAAACCCCAAACAAACAAAAAAGAGCGGGGTGGGTAGCTGGCTCGCAGCAGAAATATTTATAACAAAATGAAAAAAACTTTAGGACATCTGCTATAACTCCAAAATGCTGGTTATTTTCAATGTTTGTTCCCACAACTGAATGAAAATATGTACTCCCCTAGAAAATCATCGTCAGAAGTTGATGGAAAGTATTATTAAAAATGACCATGAATAAAACTTGACCAAGGTCTCTGTTCAGAGTTCCATGCATGAATGACTGTGTAGAGTGTGCAAACAGGGTCTTGGATGTCTATACACCTTTTCTCTCTCCCCCCCTCTCTCTCTCCCCCCCCCCTCCCTCTCTCTCTCTCTCTCTCTCTCTCTCTCTCTCTCTCTCTCTCTCTCTCTCCCTCCCCTTCTTTAATTTCATACTCTACTCCTCACATATGGAGTACAATGCAATTGCACACTCAACTCCTTAACCATAGAGAATAATTTCCCCAAATGGATTTAAACGTCAAGGATTTAACCATCCGATTTATGGAAACTGGGCATGTGCAAATGCTACAAATGTCGCTATCAAATTTGATTTAAGTTGGTGCTGACATGCGCATAACTTGATTAGAAAACTGCTTGGTAATGTCAGTTCATGCATTTTGAAAACTGGTTTAGCAGAAGTAGCTTACAGGAAGTTGTAGGGTTTTCTTTGTGGTAGCTACAATCGGCTTGAGCTCATAGGACTTCATACAGCAAACTACATACTTCACATCACAATCTTGTCGGAAAAGGGATTGTTGAGTTTGCCCTTAACAATGATTATAGTAATAATAATAATAGTAATAATAATAATATCATGGAATTTATATAGCGCTATATCTTAAAGTAACCATGATATGCCATTTCCTTTCAGGCTGGGGTTAGCATGATTGATCTCCGTAAATCTGTGAGTGAAAGATTATAAGTACTGGGTTTACTAAAATACGGGACACTTTTATTTGATGTGGTGAAAAAGTAGCCTTTGACGATTCCGAGCAAGTTTATTGAAAGGCTGGATTTTTTTGGATTTGAAGTGAGATATGAAATCAGTGTTGGAAGACAATTTACAGTAACTAGATTTAATAACATGCAGAACTTCTATTAGACTGCAAAGCTTACTAGGAAATGTTTTGTTGATTTGAGTTACTTTGGTTTAATATGATTATGCAAAAGTCAACAGAAAGGACAGTTTTGGTGAAACGTGCTTTTGGAAAAGTTTTGCACCAATCAAAAAGCGATGTTTAGGGGATCTCCCACAAATACAAAACGTATAAAAACATAACAAAATCAGAACACCTTTCTGCACCGTCACCACCACTAGTGCGCGCGCGCGCGCACACACGCACGCATGCACACGCACGCACACACACGCACACACCACACACACGCACACGCATGCACGCACGCACACACACACACACACACACACACACACACACAGAGTTTCGTAGTTACAGAGCAAAATATAGGGGTGTGAGCACACCCAGGGCGTATGGCAAAAGGTTTAACGGATATTATATTTCGCGAGTTTGCAGCCAGACTGGTATATCTGGTCTCTCCATAAAGTATCTGTATATACCATTCTGGTTGAAAACCCTCTGCTCTGATCTTCTGCATGACTGTGGGCAACAGTCCGGCTTTTGCTGATAAACGCTGTTTGGGGGCAGAATGTTATGTCTTTAATATTTTTTATATTAAAATTCTTTTTTATATAGAGGATAACGAATAAGCAATCATATGCTTTTTTATACCCAGTCCCCGTGTGTATGCAGTTTTGTAAATCTTGTCATCAGTTCCCACTGGCACACAATGGCCTACTCTTACGAAAAACGGAACAGGAGTTAACGTGTGCGCAAGATGTTCTGCATGTGTTTGCACAGGGGCCTGTTTTTATAGTCTCATTCGAAGGACTTTTTTTTGGAGGGGGGGGAGGAGTGGAGTCAGCACTGATGTTAATTTCAGGGAAAAATTCCATCCAACGGGAATCGAACCCGGGTCGTCAAATTGCGAGCGCAATGTTCTGACCGCTAGGCTATCCCGTCCCCCATTGATATGGGTATCAACAGTGGATTGCATGCAATGAACTTGCCAGAGCATAGGGCAGCTTTGCCTGGTGAGGATCAGTAATGCTGACAGCCTGTTGGTATCCAGGATTGGGATGCACATGGATAGAACGCCCAGACCGCCATCATTGAAAGTTTCCGGGGGTCGGATAGCCTAGTGGTCAGAACATTGCGCTGGCATTTTGACGACCCGGGTTCGAGTCCGGTCGAGGACATTTTTATCCTGGATTAACATCAATGCTGACTCCACTATCCCCAAAAGTCCTTCGGATGAGACTTTAAACCGAGGCCCGTGTGCGAACGCACGCAGAACATCTTGCGCACACGTTAAATCCTGTTCCGCTTTTCGTAAGAGTAGGCCATCGTGTGCCGGTGGGAACACATGACGATATAAAAGAATAAATCAAATCAAATCAAATCAAATCCGCTGGACTGCAGGCAGGCCGGGTCAGTGTAGGAGATGCTGTGTGTGACATGATCTTCATCAGGACCTCTCACATAGCACCTGGCTTTCATGGTTTCACTGTATATTTCTTTTTTTGCTTTTGATACTTTCTTGTTGTTTATATTCTTGCTCCTGTTGTGGTTATTGTTGGTGGTGGTGGTGGTGGTGTGTTGTTGTTGTTGTTGTTCTCCTTGTTCTTGTTCTTGTTGTTGTTGTTGTTGTTGTTGTTGTTGTTCTTCTTCTTCTTCTTCTTCTTCTTCTTCTTCTTCTTCTTCTTCTTCTTCTTCTTCTTCTTCTCTCTCCTCCTTCTCCTTCTCCTTCTTCTTCTTCTCCTTCTCCTTTTCCTTCTTCTTCGTCTTCGTCTTCGTCTTCGTCGTCGTCGTCGTCGTTGTCGTCGTCGTTGTCGTCGTCGTCGAGTACTCAGACAGCAACTATTGTCGTCTGTCATATGAGCAAAAGTGCGTCAAGCTGCCGTTAAGCGCCTGAAAAGTCAGGCCCAGCACATCGGACTTCGGCATAAGAGAGAATTGCAATCTGTAAGTCTTTCTTGGGGGAAAAAAGGCAGCAGAATGGACAAAGAAGGCAGAAAATAGACAAGAAAGAAATGACAGGAAATAGGAACAAGATAAAAACAAAGAGAGGGATAGAAAAGCGGGAATTTCTAGCACAGATTTAGCAGAAGGTGGGGATGTTATATGTACTGACAGGCCCCGGGCATGCCCACAGGGGGAAAATGTTTTTGATACCATCTGGAGTGACTGCAGGCAAATCACGACACGGGCTGGAGGCGAATCCTACTTCAAAGGAGCCTGGATAATTCAAAGCAGAATGGTGTGTGTGATCTGTATGTTTGTTTGTCTGTTTGCACTGTTAAAAGGTAAAGGTGTCCCATAACCTAGGCCGTCGTAGGGGAGCGAGGCGTCAGAGACCTCAGCTTCTCTAGGACCAGCATATTGAGGGCTGCACCCATCTCCTCTCCCTCACTGCTTTACCTTCCCTGACCCTAAAGAGAGCAGGTACCTGCTAACAGCTCGGTGAACTGGGGGGGGGGGGACTGTACTGAAGCCAAGGCGCACAAACGGTCACCCATCCAACTGGTAACCACACTCGACGCTGCTTAACTTGACTGAGGGAAAGCGAGGGCTCTGACCACTGAGCTATCCCGCCCCCAAAGGGGGACAGTTCCATGCACATGACCTGAGGTATTTTCCCAGCAGTGCAGTGTTGTGGCCATGCTGCAGACTCCTCGTCTTCCATCATGCAGAGATGACGTACACCTGGCATGGACGCCGTTCTCCTCACAACAGAAAAAGGAGAAGGAACTCTGTCAGCAGGGAAAGCTGTTTTCACCAGCCAGAACTAAACATAGCACTCTCTGCAAAGTTCCCCCACCCCCTCTTTCCCTACCCCAGTGCTACCCCCCACCCCCACCCCATCCCCTTGTGTTACCTGTGATCAGTTTCACAATACGTCAGGGCAATGTATCTTAAAAACATTCTTTTATTTCGAGGATTATTGGAATAAGCACTTATGTGCTTTAAAAAAATTTTTTTTTACATCCAGTCCTCCTGTGTATGCAGTTTTGTCAATATTGTCATCCGTTCCCACTGGTACACAACGACCTACTCTTCCAAAAAGCGGAACGGGTTTTAACGAGTGTACAAGATTATAGTATCATCCGAGGGACATTTTGGGGAGAATGGAGTCGGCACTTATGTTAACTTGAGAGGAAAAATTCCTCTGGAACGAGATTTGAACCGGGTCAGCAGATCACGAGAGCATCACTCTGACCACCAGGCTGTCCTGTCCCCCATATCTTGATGTCACCTGCCTCAGAGGCACCACACAAAATGCTCTTTTTAATTTTTTTTTTTTTTATACCAAAACTACATATATCTCTGTCATGCCGCAACTCTTGGGAGGCTTGCGTGGAATACAGCCCTAAGGTTTGACCAAGATGCTCTTCCATATATTCATTATTCTTTATCACGCTTTTTGCCAGTGATGATCTAAAACAGAAGAACAGGTGTGTGCTGCAGCAGTCCCTATTGTCTTAGAACACAGTGGCCTTTGTTCTGTAGTTGTCTCCTCTCCTCGTGTCTGCAGAAGGTGTGTGGTGTCATGTCCAGTCTGTGGGGTGTGGAGATGGATGGAGCATTGTCCTAGGAAAGGAGGGCATGGTGATGGTTTACATGACACCATGGATGTCTCATTCAGACTGCCTGGGTACTGAATTAGGTATTGCCAGCGGGAGACTCAGTAGGTGGTGTCCTGCGTATGCTGGCTGGAAAAGGTCCGCTAAACACCACCTAAAGTGAACACCACCTAAAGTAACCCCCACCTAAAGTAACCAGCACCTAAAGTAACCAGCACCTAAAGTAACACCACCTAAAGTAACACCACCTAAAGTAACACCACCTAAAGTAACACCACCTAAAGTAACACCACCTAAAGTAACACCACCTAAAGTAACACCACCTAAAGTAACACCACCTAAAGTAACACCACCTAAAGTAACACCACCTAAAGTAACACCACCTAAAGTGAACACCACCAAAAGTAACACCACCTAAAGTAACCAGCACCTAAAGTAACACCACCTAAAGTAACACCACCTAAAGTAACCAGCACCTAAAGTAACCAGCACCTAAAGTAACACCACCTAAAGTAACACCACCTAAAGTAACACCACCTAAAGTAACACCACCTAAAGTAACACCACCTAAAGTGAACACCACCAAAAGTAACACCACCTAAAGTAACCACCACCTAAAGTAACCAGCATCTAAAATAACACCACCCAAAGTAACCAGCACCTACATAACGCTGATGATGATGACGTAATAATGCTGCTGTAGATGCATTATGTATTTTAAGACAACGTGACAGGGCTGTACACAGGGCTTCCTATTATAATATATATCAACCAGGCCCGAGAGATACAGACACCTGCAGTGTTGGTCAGGTAAGTTGAGCAACACTCTCAAAACTGCAACCGTAGAACGCATGAAGTTCACCAGCCACCATGACATATTGGTTAGCTCCCTTGGTAACAGGCTGGAAGATGACGGGTTCGAATCCCATGAGGTGTAGGAATGTTTCTGTTTTCGCCAGACTGGGTTGGCTATAGCTCATTAGGGAGACTGGGACTATACAGTCAAGCTTTCTTCCCTGGGCAAACGCGATTTAGAGAACGCCACTTGACCAACATTGCAGGTGTCTGTATCTCTCGGGCCTGGTCCAGGGTGTATGATTATAGGAAGGTTAGAGTACAGCCCTGTGGCGTAGCCTCAAAGTACATGCACTTCCACAGTAGCATCATTGCAATCATCGCCACCTTCACTAATCATCATTCAGTAAAAACAGTTGTCTCTGACTGGGTGACCCTGGTTGCTCTGGTAGGTGTGTCACTCAGTCTGGCCCTGGGACTGAAGTATTACTGTCGTCAGTGGGGGATTAATGGGTAGTGTCCTGCACATGTTTGCTCATAACAGGCACCACCCAACACCACCAAAGTGACCCAGCAGCAGTGCAGAGCCTCTCTGGATGGTGGCCCCACGGCAGTCTTACACTGATAGGCTCTCTGTGGATAAATTACTCTGACGATGATACATAATCAACTTTGATGTGGGCTGGTAGGGAAGGGGGATCGAGATAAGCGGAATAGGAACAGCAGAACAGGAATGTCACAGAAAATGAGACGGCCCCTAAAAAAAGGAGATAAAACTCTACTGCGTTGTCCCAGTCTTCCCAATGAACCCACAACAAATTCACTCTGGGTAGGAGCCAGCCAGTGTCCGAAAAATTCCAATGCTTATGACTAGTATGGGATTCGATTCCTTGACTTCCAAGGCCGTAACCCAAAGTGCTAACCAATGCACCACGGTTACTTGCTGGAATGACTTTTCAGGAGACTCGCTCTGTACACTGAACTTGTCAAAGAGACAGTTTAAACTTTTTAACCTGAGAATTTGAAAAAAAGTGTAAGCCATCTCTCTGACACGTCTGACGGACAAATCAAATCAAACTTCTTAATTTCGAGGATAATGAATAAGCACAGGCACTGCACTAGGAGAAACTGAGGCACAAAGATAAGAATAAGCAAATTTTGATCTGAAAGTCATTCACCTGTTTTATATCTCCCCTCCCTTCTTCTCCTTAAGCATGGATCAGAAAGAGAGTGACAACAGATTGATGAAGAAGCTTCTGTCTTGATAATGAAGGACCAGTTTGAAGGCAAGAACCAGACCAGACTGTTTGACAGAAAATATACAGCTTTCGAAAAAATGGCTTTAGAATTTAAAGTTTGAAATAAAAATGTGGAAAGGCACAAAGCTGTACACTCTTCAGATTTAGCCATTAACAAACAAAAAACCAACAAA
>CM060318.1:2226683-2239183 GCA_030674155.1 Stramonita haemastoma
GCGCACAGTAGAGTGCAGCGTTGTGAAGACTGATATCATAACACATGCCCTTCCTTCCGTAGTATCATCATAACATCATCCCCATCACTATTGAGTATTATGCAAGAAAAAAAAGGTCTCTGATTCGGTGGCCACTGACTGCTCAGGTCTCATGATGACTTCAGTTTCGATTTTCCCGTACAGTAGTATATTATGTGCCTGTGGAGTATTGGTGTCGAAGTCCTCGGGGTTGAGAGAGGATTAACTTTATAACACAGTTACATCAGTAATAATCTAATACTGATTTGGGTGGTTGTAATTCGCCTTTTATAGTAGGTTTGTTATAAGTTTACAATTTCTGTGTCTTTATTTATCGCTTTGTCTGTATTGACAGGCTTTTTGATATCTAACAGAAGGAGATGGATTCTGACGTCACGATGTTAATGCCCTCTATGACCTCTCTGACGTCAGCAACACTGGTGACGAGTGACGTCAGCAATCTCTCGGCAACAGAGAGACCCCTGGAGGACTTCGAGGAAGTGAAGATTGCCACCTTGATTGACAGGTAACACACACTCTCTCTCTCTCTCTCTCTCTCTCTCTCTCTCTCTCTCTCTCTCTCTCTCTCTCTCTCTCTCTCCTCTCTCTCTCTCTCTCTCTCTCTCTCTCTCTCTCTCTCTCTTCTCTCTCTCTCTCTCTTTCTCTCTCTCTCAAATTTATTTAACAATTTTCTTCATAGACCGTTGTCTGCCATTTTTTTATGCTCATGATACTCGTTGTTATTTACAGCTATCAAAGTGTATTTTTTACGTCATGCGAAGAAGATAATGCTCGACTAGGTTCAACTACAATATAATATTCTGTAAATGTTTTATGCGTTTTTCAGCTCTCGGTTTCACCCTCAGCTAAGTACAATGATATGGATCTCCTAAATTTTTCTTTCACTTTAGTTCATTGATATGTTTTCCCCTAGGCTGGAATAAAGTCAATGGTAGAGGCTAGTAAATATTATCATCTACAATCTAAATTTTCCCTTTTCATATTTTAAATGACAAACTTGTTTTGGTTTTGTTCATTGGCCGAAAAGAAATATAATTTTGCTGTTACAAACAGATTCAGAGTTTCTAGTGCAAAGATTTATGTGGTTGATATAAATGTTACTTTTTGCTTCATGATACATGCATGGATGATGGGGATATTAGTTTTGTTAAGAAATGTCATGATCACTAGCTTGCATATGTTTGTTTGCTCATGAAGTTTCCAGATTATTCCACAGTATTCTAAGAAGTTCCAGACGTTTCCAGAATGCGTGACTGTAAACTAAGATGTTTGTGTTCTGGAGAGCTTCTGATGTTTCTGGAATCTTCCAGCCTTTATCAGCTTGGGTCTGGCACTGTAGGATTCATGGAGCTGCAGAGTTTTGTATGCATTGAAATAAGTGGATGTTGATGATCTACCAGACCAACAATACCATTAGCAAAACCAACATGTGTGATGGTTCCTCTTGCAGCTCACTGGGCTGACATGATCGTCAAATGCATGGGTAAAGATATGCTCTCAGATTAGGCTATGTTGAAATCAGTGGGAGACAGAAGGGCAATCTTAAAGCAACGACAACTAAAGTACAGAAGCACTCTGGCTCTCCAACACACACCACGTGTGAGAACGGCACAGGTCCCTTTGGAATCAAACTGGTTGGGACTTTATTCCAAAGGATCAGTGAGGCACTGACACACCCCTAGCCTGACACACAGACAGGACTGGCGCTGCAATGCTGTATGCTGTGTACTCTCTCTCTCCAAAGGATCAGCCCCAGTAGATCCCATGCAGAGAATATGAATTAATGCTCTTCTCCACTCCATTCAGCTCTGCTCTACTCTCCTCTCTAGTATCAGATATTGCCCTAATTTACTCTGCTTTACTTTTACACTCATATGCTTCGTTCTGCTCTGTCCCGCCCCACTCTATTCAGCTCTGCCCTGTCCCGCCCCACTCTACTCTACACAAATCTGCTCTGCTCTGTCCTGTTCCACTCTACTCTGCTTATTTCTGATCTGTCTCGCCCCACTCTGCTCTACACCAATCTGCTCTGCTCTGCTCTGCTCTGCTCTGCCCCACTCCAGTCTACTCTACACAAATCTGCTCTGCTCTGCTCTGCTGTGCTGTACTCTGCCCCACTCTACTCTACACAAATCTGCTCTGCTCTGCTCTGCTCTTGCTCTGTCCTGCCCCACTCTACTCTACACAAATCTGCTCTGCTCTGCTCTGCTCTGTTCTGCCCCACTCTACTCTACACAAATCTGCTCTGCTCTGCTCTGCTCTGTTCTGCCCCACTCTACTCTACACAAATCTGCTCTGCTCTGCTCTGCTCTGTTCTGCCCCACTCTACTCTACACAAATCTGCTCTGCTCTTGCTCTGTCCCGCCCCAGTCTACACCCCTCTCCACTCTGCTCCGCTTTACTGTACTCTGTCTACGCTACGTGACATCCAGTTTATAAAGAGCATTTTAAACATATTATTGAAAAATTGAAGCTTCTGGGTATGGCTCCAGACCTGAAGTCTATCGCCATAAAGCATGGCAGCCTGGGCTGGGCACTAGCAGTGGAAACTGTAGAACTGATATCTAGAGCCCGAATGGGCATTTATATTTAAATACTTTTCTTGATAACATAAACAAATTTCAAAACCAATTTTTCTAATAGAGAGAGAGACCTGATAACTCCTCTCTTCCTAAGCCTTTTTTGTTAATATTGAAAAAGGTGATCTAAAGTATACTTATCAAAATAGAAGGTCGAAAGCTGTGAGAATGGTTTATTTCTGTACATAGTTATAACTGTATATATGTTCTGGGTTTTAACCTCTTAACCTTGTAACGTAGATGTCTTTTTTTTAATTTATATAATAAAGTTTTGTGTATAGCGTATTGTGCTTGTCCTCTACGTGTTAGCTTAGTTACAAGTGTTTAGATTTTTAACGGTGGCCCTGGGGTTCTAACCTACAACTAGACATTTCCGTGAGTGGACTCTTTTAATATTTATATATAAGCCATATGGCAAGAATAATGGGAATTAACCCTTCCTTTTAACATATACTTTTCTTAACCCTCTTAACTCCCTTATTTTATTGCTTGTCTTCGTGTACACTGTGTGTGGTAAGACAGTAAACTCTACGACAGACAGACAGAGCAGCTACGTGACTGTGCAACACTGTTTTGCGCCCTGCTGTGCAAATGTTTCAACTGTACTATACTGTACCGCGCTGTATTGATATATTATCGTACCGTTACTGTAACACAGTGTGCTGTGCTGTATTGTACTGAAATGTTTCATATTGTACCTTATTGTACCGCACTGTGATAATTATACACCATGCCGTTACTGTAATAGAGTTTGCTGTGCTGGTTTGTATTGTTCCGTAATGCACTGAACTACACAGCAGTGTACTTACTGCAATATGATCCATTGTTCTACAATGTGCTGCCGGTACTACACAGCAGTGTACTTACTGCAATATGATCCATTGTTCTACAATGTGCTGCCGGGTACTACACATCAGACACATCATTATTTCATGCATGTATTCATGTATGTAAAGCCTTCTATACCCCTAACACGGGATAGCTCAGTGGTCGGAGCACTTGCTTTCCCCCAGCCAAGGCTAAGCAGCTTTGAGCGTGGTTACCAAGTGGATGCGTGACTGTTTGCGCACCTTGGCTTCAGTACAGTCCCCCAGTTCACCCAGCTGTAAATGAGTACCTGCCCTCCAGGGACAGGGAAGGTAAAAGCGGCAAGGGAGAGGGAATGGGCGCCGCCCTCAACATACTGGCCCTTAGAGAAGCTGAGGTCTCTGATGCCTCGCTTCCCTACGACCACATAGGTTATGGGACACCTTTACCTTTTTTTTCCCCTAAACATGTAATGGCTTGAACGTACAGGAGATCGGTGATCTGGAGGAACTGCACCAGTTTAAAATGCCAAAAGTCGCAGGTTCTTTCCCAGTTGAACCTGAAATTGTCCTTCACCCACTGCTATACCTAGCGTGGTGGTCTGGGTGCAAGTGTTTCAGACGAGACAATGAACTGAGATCTTGTGTGCAACACACTTTTAGCTCAAGTAAAAGAGCCATGGTACCAAGAGAAGAAGAAGAAGAAGAAGAAGATGAAGAAAGAAGAAGAAGAAGAAGAAAGAAGAAGAAGAAGAAGAAGAAGAAGAAGAAGAGAGAAGAAGAAGAAGAAGAAGAGAAGAAGGAGGAGGAGGAGGAGAGGAGGAGGAGGAGGAGGAGAGGAGAGGAGGAGGAGAGGAGGAAGAGGAAGAAGAAGAAGAAGAAGAAGAAGAAGAAGAAGAAGAAGAAGAAGAAGAAGAAGAAGAAGAAGAAGAAGAAGAAGAAGAAGAAGAAGAAGAAGAAGAAGAAGAAGAAGAAGAAAAGAAGAAGAAGAAGAGAAGAAGAAGAGAGAAGAAGAAGAAGAAGAAAGAAGAAGAAGAAGAAGAAGAGAAGGAAGAAGAAGAGGAGGAGAGAGGAAGAAGAGAGAAGAAGAAGAAGAAGAAGAAGAAGAAGAAGAAGAAGAAGAAGAAGAAGAAGAAGAAGAAGAAGAAGAAGAAGAAGAAGAAGAAGAAGAAGAGAGAGAAGAAGAAGAATGCAAAGAGGAGAAGAAGAAGAAGAAGAAGAAGAAGAAGAAGAAGAAGAAGAAGAAGAAGAAGAAGAAGAAGAAGAAGAAGAAGAAGAAGAAGAAAAAGTGTGTGTGTGTGTGTGCATGCGTGCATGCGTGTGTGTGTGTGTGCGCGCGCGCGCGCGCGCGCGCGCGTGTGTGTGTGTGTGTGTGTGTGTGTGTGTGTGTGTGTGTGTGTGTGTATCTGTGACTGTCTGTGTCTGTGTGCGCGCGCGCAAAGGAGGGGAAAGCGAAGAAACAAGACTGAAAATAAGTTCGAAAACTAACTTTACCCTGAAACTGATAATGTTTCTATTCTATGTGACTTTGTTCTGTCATCTCTTTCTTTCTTTCTTTCTTTCGCAGAATCTACCTTCCCTTCCTGGCCACTGTGGGGCTGGTGTTCAACTTTCTGTGCTTCGTCACCTTCGTCTTCACCAGTCTGAGATCCACCTCCACCTGTGTCTACATGGCCGCCATTGCTGTGCTGGACTCGGTCATCCTGGTGGAGGCCCTGTGTGTGCTCATCCGGCGCTACGTGGGCCAGGCCGCCTTCTTCAAGGGCAGCAGGTGGGCCTGCGGCTTCCAGTTCTTCCTCTTCTACTTCACCATCCACCACGACGTGCTGATCCTCCTGGCCATGACCGTGGACCGCTTCATTGTGGTCAGGTTTCCTCTCAAAGCCCAGAGCTGGTGCACCCCCAAATCGGCCATCAAAGTGATTGCAGGACTAGGGGTTTTCTCTTTCGCGCTCAACTTCCACATCTTCTTCAACCGTCGTTTGATTCCTTCAGGGAACCCGGAGGATCCGTTGATGTGCTGGTATCCTGCCGGAGACATTCTGTTCTTCATGACCAAGATCTACACCATCATCGACGCCACTGTCTACAGCTTCGTTCCCTTCGTCTCTCTGCTGACCCTGAACCTGCTGATCATCAGACAGCTCAGGCAGGCACAGCAGTTCAGCAAGCAGTTCACAGAGCACAGGGACACAGACACGTCTTCCAGCCTGAAGACAGAACCTGCTTCCTCCACAGGCAGCAGCAACAAAGCCGGCGTCAGAAAATCCACGACCAGCGCTAACCTCAACGGCATGTTTCTGCTCGTGTCCTTCACCTTCCTCTTGCTGACGTCACCCATCGTCATCGCTCTGCTGTACGGCAGAAATGTCTGGCAGCCCAAAACCAACGCGGCGAGGGCTCAGTTCCGCCTGACCATGGCGTGTGTGGACAACCTGATGTACAGCAACCACGCCATCAACTTCCTGCTCTACTGCGTCAGTGGCCGCCGCTTCAGGCAGGAGCTGGGCAGACTGGTCAGTCGCTTCTGCTGCCGCTCCTGATGTGGACATGACTAAGACTAGAGTGCCTCTGCCAGCTGTGGCTGAAAGAGGGTTGTGTTGAGTCAGACACAGACAGTCAGTCAGAAAGAAAGAAGTGTAGTATTTATTTCATTGTTCTCGAAATAAAAGAATAAAAAGTGTCTCTGTCTGTCTGTCTGTCTGTCTGTCTGTCTGTCTGTCTGTCTGTCTGTCTGTCTGTCTGTCTGTCTGTCTGTCTGTCTGTCTGTCTGTCTGTCCCCTCTCTCTCTCTCTCTCTCTCTCTCTCTCTCTCTCTCTCTCTCTCTCTCTCTCTTCTCTCTCTCTCTCTCTCTCTCTCTCTCTCTCTCTCTCTCTCTCTCTCTCTCTCTCTCTCTCTCTCTCTCTCTCTCTCTCTCTCTCTCTCTCTCTCCTCTCTCCTCTCTCCCCTCTCTCTCTCTCTCCTCTCTCTCCCCCCCTCCCTCTCTCTCTGAACCTGGTGGAGCCCACCCTCTCCAGGTACAGGTCAGCATGCTGGGTATGTTCGTGTTTCTGTAACCCATCTAAGACAGCTATAATTAATGTTACATCCTCAATGTGAATAGTTATAGCGCATAAAGCAGATAAACGGCATTTTATTCATTTTATTTATCTATATGTATTTATGTATTTATTTATTTATTATTTATTATTCATTATCTTATTTCGAGCATAATGGAATAAGCACTCATGTGCTTTTTTTACATCCTGTCTCTGTGTGTATGCAGTTTTATCAATTTTGTCATCCTTTCCCACCGGCACACAATGGCCTACTCTTCCAAATAGCAGAACGGGTATTAACGTATCCGCAAGATGTGCTGTGTGCGTTCGCACACGGGACCTCGGTTTATAGTCTAATCCGAGGGACTTTTGGGGGGAATGGAGTCGGCACTGATGTTAACTCCACAGGAAAAATCCTCATGAACGAGATTCGAACTCGGGTCAGCAGATTAGGAGTGTGCATCAGAGCAGATAAATGGCAGAAGGAAGAGCATCAGAGCAGATAAATGGCAGAAGAAGAGGCATCAGAGCAGAAGGAAGAGGCATCAGAGCAGATAAATGGCAGAAGGAAGAGGCATCAGAGGCAGAAGGAAGAGCATCAGAGCAGATAAATGGCACATGGCATAGGCATCAGAGCAGACAAATGGCACATGGCATATGCATCAAAGCAGACAAACGCATAAAGAAGAGGCCTCCGAGCAGACTTGACAGCGGGCAGTGATCAGGGCTGTGTTCTGCAGCAAGCCTCTGGATGCACTGTCTGCACAAGTCATGCTGTCACTGCCACCATCAGGCCATATCGGGCTGTCACCTCGTCAAGTTTATAACTCAGAGACTTTTAAAACTGGGTATAAAACCAACTTTACTATCCTTGCTTGTATCGACGCCCTGGTCAACCATAAGGGTCAGCCCAGGACGGGCACAGCGTTTGTTGGAAAACAGGCCACATCGATTCCACATTAAATGAGATAATACCCAAACCAGATTCCTGAAAACAAACAACTAGCATACCAACAGAAATGTGCCACATGGGTGACCCAGGAGGAAGTTAAGCCCTAGATGTCCTTAAAACAACCATGTCCTTAGAGAAGCGAAGTAATTGTTCTGAGGCTATGAAGACACGTGAAGTGCTCAGGTGTGCAGTTCATAGCTTCGAAAGAATTTCCTCGCGTGCAGTATTGACACCTGTATCTGGAAACAGTCTCTTGTCCCTTGTGTTAACATGTCTTTACAGAACACTTGTTTGATGTATATGTAAAAGTTAACATACCTTGTTTTGGATATGGTAGGTTTTTATTGTTTAAATTTGATCCAAGGCTAGGATTTTCTTTTTCTTTGCAACTCGTCTTCTTCTCCTCCTTCTCCTTCTATTTCTTCTTCTTCTTTGCATCCTTTGCATTCTTCTTTTGATCATCATTATTGTTATTGTTATTATGTTATTATCATCATTTTTATCATTGTCTTATCATAGTCATTGTTGTTATCATTGTTATTATTTCTCAGTAACATTGCCTGGCCAAAATTTGACAAAAATATGGTGGATATTCCTCGTGTGGCAGCTGTAAGATCTTGAAGTGTGTAGAGTGCCAAATAACCCTCCCTCCCCTAAACCCTGTGGGAGAGCAGTGTGCTGCTGACTCGGGACTTTGTACACGGGCATCTGTGCTTGTTACACTTCAAGTTCTACACGTGAGTTTTGAGGCGAACAAAGTTAACTTTTGCCTTGTTGGGAGCGAGGTGTCAGAGACCTCAGCTTCTCTAGGGGCCAGCATATAGAGGGCGGCGCCCATCTCCTCTCCCTCGCTACTTAACCTTCCCTGACCCTAAGCAGCGAAGAGCCTCAGTGATGTTTTGGGGAGCTGGAGTCATGGTCTCAGGAACACTGCCTCCAGTCTCAGGCCAAGAAGGCCAGTCACTGATAGTGACAAGGGGGAGATGGAATTAGCTGGCTCTCTCCTGCGGCTTTATTAGTGCACGGGGATGTTACAGGTTTGTTTGTTTTTTTAGTTCTTCGGCTAGAGCTCCGGGGTTCACTAATGGGAGATTTTGAGTTATCAACCGTTTTTGCCCATCATGAAGGTAGCTGCAATCCGACTTTGGGGATGTATGCTGGTAGGCTCGTGTTTCCTGTAACCACCCGAATTCTGACATAAATGATGGGATCGTTCAAGTGCACGCACGTTTGACCTTCCGAAGGGAATAAAGGCACTGGCAGGTCTGCAAGTTCACATGGGAGATGGTGAAAATTCCCACCCTTGATTCACCTGACGCCGTCGAGATTCGAACCCAAGACTTCATGGACCCACAGGATTGAAGTCGAACGGTTCTAACCACTTGGCTATGGCGTCCATCGTTATAGGGTTGATCAGTTATTTCTCCAGTGCAAGGTGGTATTGTGTATACAAGAAGCAATCTGCTTACCTTCACATCTCTATGAGAAAAAGGGACAGCTAGGATGAGGCCATGCGTTGTCATCAGCATTGATCTGCCATCAATATTTTGGAAAACTGTCATGGATTGAAATTATCTGTAGAATGTAAAGCTTGCTGCCGAAGAGAATAGATGCTCTGTCACAGAAAAATTTGCTTTGCGCATTATAAACACTACCAAGGTATGCATTGCCCTCTTATAATAAAACAAAATCAGTCTGTCGTTGGTTTGTTCAGTTAGTTTATTCCTTTGCTACTTGACTGGAGAGACACGTTAACCACCAAACCACTTATCTTACTTAGTCGTTTACTAAGTGAAACAGGTACTGAAGTACAAAATAGCTTACCTCCCTGCGCAAACGTTAAATCCTATTCCGCTTTTCGAAAGAGTAGGTCATTGTGTGCCTGTGGGAACAGATGACAAAACTGACAAAACTGCATGCACACGGGTACTGTATGTAGAAAAGCGCATGAATGCTTATTCCATTATCCTCAAAATTAAAGAATGAGTAAATAATAATAATAAATAATAAATGAATAATAAATAAAAAATGATTCTAATCCATGCTCTTCACACTCGTGCATCTGCAGCATGGGAGGCAACTAATCTGACACTGGTACGTGCATCCTTGTCAGCAGTCGCTTCCCCTGCCGCAGTTAAAAAAAAAAAGCCTGCTGCTTTGCGCGACACTGGCAGCTCACATACCCCCTCCCCTCCCTCCACAACACACACACACACACACATCACACCACACACCCCACACACACACACACACACACACACACACACACACACACACACACACACACACACACACACACACGCACACACACACACACACACACACACACACCAGCTCCAAAGTGTGGTTCCTCGCAGGCAGTGACTGCTAAGATGACCTCCAGAGACATCACTGGCAGTGCAAGTAGAGAAAGGAGGAGAAAGAGAGGCAGCAGTAGTATAGTAGTAGTAGTAGTAGTAGTAGTAGTAGTTAGTAGTAGTAGTAGTAGTAGTAGTAGTAGTAGTATAGTAGTAGTAGTAGAGTAGATTACAAGGATCATCATCATCATCATATCGATATCATCATCATCATCGTCGTCATTATCATCACATCAGCAGCAGCAGCAGCAGCACCAACAGTCCTGGATTCTGAACATGGATCTCCAGACGTAGAACACCAAGCCCTGCACTACCCCAGTGACAGACACGGTGTCATGTGGTTCGTTCTGCACTGCTCTCCCAGGGTGTGTGCTATCCATGTCAGGGGCATAGTGAGGACACCAGCAGCTGTAGTGGCAAACTTTGAGACTCAGTCTCTGGGGTCATCACCAAGTGGATCCAACCCACAGCAATGGAGTCCTGCTGTTTCCTGAGCGGTGACTAGGCGTTCCTGCATCAGGTGGAGGTCTGCATTATTGTGTCCACAGGCAGGAGAGGTAAAGGTGCCTGACACAGCCTGCATTATTGTGTCCACAGCAGGAGAGGTAAAGGTGCTGACACAGCCTGCATTATGTGTCCACAGGCAGAGAGGTAAAGGTGGCTCACTGGCTGCCTGCTTCACCACTCCCGCCACAGACCAAAGGGGTGGACGTTCTGTTCCTGTGGCTGAACACTAGAGGACAGCAGAAACCACAGCTGTCAGTTCCCCCCGCCCCACTTTCAGCTGCTAATTAATCCATCCCATCCCAAGGTGGGGCCACCTGGCGTTATTTATAGCAGGAACTGACCACACTTGGACTAGGTAAAAGGAAAGGCGCTCTAAATTTAGCACTCTTGACTGAGTGGTGTTGGATTTGTGGCTGTAAAAAAAGATGCTGTTCACAATAGAGACTCTGTCAACAACATTAAAGCGCAGCAGACATCGGGAAGCAGAACATAATTTTCTCTTTGCAGAAGAACTGACTTTGAAGGCAGCATTCTTCCCAACAATGACTTTAAAGGCAATCCTAGTGCAGTGCCTAAAGGTGACTATGACTACCAGTGGGTAAAGACATCAGGGATTAGACAATACTGGCCAGCTTTCTGTCATGACTAGGTAGCAGAATGGTACAGATTCTATCAGGACAACGTAGCACTCGGAGGAAAAGAGGATCTCTTTCAAAAGTACGTCTACGTGCTGCCTTAAATCACAGTGGACCAAGTGCTACCAATCACCAAGACAATTTCATGACACTGACAGGAGAACGTCACGACACAGAGGTCCAAGTGACAGGTTTCTCTGCTTGGCAGTAGGATTGGTATTTCTTGTCCCGTCAGAGTGGAAGAGGCCAGTGTTTAGAGCATCAAGCTCGTCATCTGAGAGTTCCTGCAGGTAGAGGTTCGGGATTATATTGAGGCATTAATTCCAGGGAACTTTTCTTTGTGGACTTGCTATCGGGTAGACTCCACTCTCCTAAAAATGGTCTGGGTGAGACTACAATTCCATTCACCCTGTCAAAATGTATAACTCTATAAGTCGCGCAGCGCGCCGCCGCGGCGCGGTGTGTGTGTGTGTGTGTGTGTGTGTGTGTGTGTGTGTGTGCGCGTGTCGCTGTGGTGTGTGTGTGTATGTGTGTGTTTTGTGGTGTTGTTGTGAGGTCGAGCCAGCGCTGATTTGTTTTACAAATTGTGCTATATATTATTTATTATGTCATTATTGTTTTTTGAAGTGATCACCTTTGATTTGTTTTTCATGATATGGCTATATATAATTATTAATTATTATTATTATTATTATTACAAGACAATGCCACGTGTACACGTCTGTGAAACCCCATCCACGTTGTATGGAAAAGTAGGCCATTTCTGGTTGCAGCAGGAACATGCCTAGCATGCATTCTGCCACCCTCGACAGGGATATGGATGGACTCCACCAGGCTGAACATGCTCAAGGCACATTGCCTGGACCTATCGTGCCATTATTTGCACACTCCTTCCCCATGTCAGAGAGTCATGGGCAGTGCATGGTTACCATGTGATATACGTTAACTCTTCTCTTTTGTTGCAGACAGTTTTCATTGACTACGTCCCGCTCTAAACCTTAGTCAAAAATTTTCACACAGAAAACTTTCTAACATCAACAACAACTACAACAAAGAACAGGAATTGTCTTCTTTACGATGCGAAAAAACAACAGCATAACAGCTGTGTAATTACATCTTACAGCTTGTCACACAAGACTTTCGAACAAGAACAATAATAATGACAATGAGGAAATGGAATTGTCTATCTTAACGAGGCGGAAAACAATGTTTTTTATGTTCCTCAGCTACAGCTCCGAGGTTCACCAGTGAGTAGATGTTGCGAATGCGACCATATTTTTCCACCATGATGGCAGCCACATTCCGACACCAGGGATGGAAAACAATAATTATAGCTGATGCCTCACTCCCTTTCACCACATAGGTTATGGGACACCTTCACCTTTTTACCTTTAGGGGACGTTTTCATTTGTGAATATCATGTAAAAACAAGGAGAGGAAGAAGGAATAAGAGACATAAAAAATTTACAACCCTTATCCTCAAGATAAAAAATAAGTTCGGCACCACTTCACATAATACTCTATCAGTCTCATTACCTTCAAACACTTCATCCATATAATTTTTAAAATCTCAACTTATATCACATC
>CM060318.1:2244183-2246683 GCA_030674155.1 Stramonita haemastoma
AAAAGCGGGTGTTTTAAATTGTAAAATGCTTTGATACAAATGTTTATCGACTCAATTCAAGTGAATTACAAGTTGTTTCTGTAATACAAAAGCGAATGTTTCAAATCTTAAAATGCTTTGATATAAATATCAACTTATCAACCAACTTCATGTGACGTACAATTGTTTCTGTAACACAACAGCAGATATTTCAAATCTTAAAACGCTTGACATAAATCCTAATTCATCAACCACATTCATGTGACTTACAAACAAATGGATGGTCCTCACACATAACCCTAGGAAACAAGACATCGCTGTTATTAGGATAACTCATGTACCATCATCTGGACATTCCTCACGGACATTTTCCAGTACAACTCAAACTCCGGAATGCAGTCCTATAGGATGCGTTCGGAATTTAAGCTGTACTGCTGCATGGATGCTGACTGATGCTGAACACGTGTGCTGATATTGGCTTGATGTGAAGTGCATGTTTAAAATCTGTCCGAACATTACAAACTGAAGACTTTATGGATACTAATAGCTGAACACGTGTGCTGATATTGGCTTGATATGTAGTGCATGTTTAAAGTCTGTCCTAACATTACTAACTGAAGACTTTATGGATACTAATAGCTGAACACGTGTGCTGATACAAGTTTGACATGATGGTGTGTACGTTTTAGATATGATCTGACATTGCTAGTTAAAGAGCTTATGGATACTGACTTGATACCTGAACACGTGCTGATACAGGTTTGATGACTATGACGATGTACAAGATCTGTTCTACCGTTGCTGGGGACGGGATAGCTCAGTGGTCAGAGTGCTCGCTTCCCCTCCCCAAGCTAAGGTTAAGCGGCATCGAGCGTGGTTATCAAGTGGCTGGGTGACCGTTTGCGCGCCTTGGCTTCAGTACAGTCGCCCAGTTCACCCAGCTCTCAATCAGTACCTGCCCTCTTTAGGGTCAGGGAAGGTAAAGCAGTGAGGGAGAGGAAATGGGCGCCGCCCTCAATGTGCTGGCCCCTAGAAAAGTTGAGGTCTGTGATGCCTCGCTCCCCTTCGACCACATAGGTTATGGGACACCTTTACCTTTACCTCTAACATTGCTAACTGAAGACTTTTTTTCTCTCTCAAAGAGATACGGCAGATGTCTCTGTGTAAACTTGGGTATGTTGTCCCCTGGGAAATCACGTAGCGCAGCGTACGGCAGATGGCGACACAGAAGCGTGGCGGCCAGCATGCCTCAGACTATGGAGAAGAAGAAAAACGATTGTGTGCCGAGCACCGCTCAGTAGAGGGAGAGAGGAGAAGAGAGAGAGAGAGAGAGAGAGAGAGAGAGAGAGAGAGAGAGAGAGAGAGAGAGAGAGAAGAGAGAGAGAGAAGAAGAGAGAACAGAGCAGAGACGAGAGAGCGAGAGAACAAGACAGAAGACGAGACGGACAGAGAAGAAAGAGCAGAAGAGACAGAGAGACAGAAAAGGACAGAAGACAGAGAGGAGCAGAGACAGAGACAGAGAGACAGAGACGGACAGAGACAGAGAAGAGACAGAGACAAGAAGAGACAGAGACAGAGACAGAGAGACAGAGCAGAGACAGAGAGACAGAGAGAGGAGAGAGAGAGAGAGAGAGAGAGAGAGAGAGAGAGAGAGGAGAGAGAGAGAGAGATGTGGTGTGTGTATGCACATACACACACACGTACACGCATGTTATGGGTGCGTGTAAGCGTCCAGGGGTGCGTGCGTAGTGCAGGTGTACCTGCTGCCTGCGTGCGTGCCCACCTGAGCGTGTGCACGTGCGGTGTATGTATGTATGTATGTATGTATGTATGTATGTATGTATGTATGTATGGTATGTATGTATGTATGTATGTATGTTATGTATGTATGTATGTTTTGTTTGTTTGTTTGTTTGTGTATTTGTATATACATCATGTATGTTAAGGGGGACGGGATAACCCAGTGGTCACAACACTCACTAAAGTTAAACATCATTAAGCTTTGTTACCATGTGGATGGGTGACCGTTTGCAGGCCTTGGCTTCGGTACAATCCCCCAGTTCACCCAACTGTAAATGGGTACCTGCTCTCTTTAGGGTCAGGTAAGGTAAAGCAGCGAGGGAGAGGAGATGGGCGCCGCCCTCAACATGCTGGCCCCTAGAGAAGCTGAGGTCTCTGATGCTTCGCTCCCCAATGACAGCATAGGTTATGAGAAACAACTTCACCTTAAAAAAAAAAGATATATATATATATATATATATATAATATATATATATATATATATATATATATATATATGTGTGTGTGTGTGTGTGTGTGTGTGTGTGTGTGTGTGTGTGTGTGTGTGTGTTGTGTGTGTTTGTGTGTTTGTGTGTTTGTGTGTGCGTGTTTGATTGATTGATTTATTTTGATTAATTCTTTTATATCGAGGATAATGCAATAAGCACTCTTGTGCTTTTTTACATCCAGTCCCCGTGTGTATGCAGTTTTGTAAATGTCATCTGTTCCCACCGGCACACGA
>CM060318.1:2249183-2251683 GCA_030674155.1 Stramonita haemastoma
CACGCACGCACGCACGCACACACACACACACACACACACACACACACACACACACACACACACACCAGTGGCTTCAAACTCTTTTGATGCTACATTTGCTGTGTGCTTAAGCTTACAGTAAAGAAAAATCATCCATTATCTCGGGCTGGAATTCTAGGAGATGCAAAGTCTGACCGAGACAGGTTGCACTTCCTAGGACCCTAGCACACTTGGCAATAACTGCTGCACAGGTGGAACCACGAACAAGCCAGAAGATCAAACGAATAAAAGGTAACGGTGTCCCATAACCTATGTGGTCATAGGGGAGCGAGGCATCAGAGACCTCAGCTTCTCTAGGGGCCAGCGTGTTGAGGGCGGTGCCAATCTCCTCTCCCTCGCTGCTTTACCTTCCCTGACCCTAACGAGGGCAGGTACCCATTGACATCTGGGTGAACTGGGGGACGGTACTGAAGCCAAGGCGCACAGTCACCCATTTAATAAGTAACCACGCTCGATGCTGCTTAACATTGGCTGGGGGAAAGCGAGTACACTGACCACTTTGCTATCCCGCTCGAACGAATATGTCACCTTTTGAATGTTTTTGTTTTTTACTGTAACAAGTCCCTGTGCGGGTCAAGAAGGTTGACAGGTTTGCCGCAATTGAATGAAAATGACAGCTTTTATAGCCAACTGCTTGTATTTGTATCAGGATACTTTATAATGATACATGGTGTAAATTTGCTCATTTTTAAAGCCCAGGTGCATGAAGTCATGGATGACATCCAGTTCATGGTCATGGATGCTTATGGCTCGGGGAGAGTCAACATCCTGTCCCATGACTTGTGTTTTCTTTAAGTTAATAGTAAGCCCAAATTCATGGCAGGCATCTCTGAAACGAGTCATGAGCTGCTGTAGGTCCTCAGCTGAGTGGGCGGTTACAGCTGTGTCGACTGCAAAGAGGAAGTCATGCAGGCACCTCAGCTGGACTTTAGTCTTGGCTCTTGGGAGAGGTTGAAGAGCTTTCCATCTGACCTTGTTCGGTGGTAAATACCTTCAGCTGCAGGACCAAACGAGTGTTTCAGCATCACAGCAAAGAAGATTTCAAACAAGGTGGGAGCCAGGACGCAACCCTGTTTCACTCCGCTCCGTATGTTGAAGGCAGCTGATGTTGAGCCGTCAAAGACGACGGTGCCTTTCATGTCTTCGTGGAATGATCTGATGATGCTGAGAAGTTTGGGTGGACAGCCGATCTTGGGAAGACTCTTGAAGAGGCCATCCCTGCTAACCAGGCCATAGTAGTACTATAATAATAATGATGATGATGATGATGATGATGATAATGATGATAATGATAATGATGATATATGAATATATGATAATAATAATAATAATAATATATAATAATAATAATAATAATAATAATAATAATAATAAAATAATAATATAACAATAATATAATAATGATACTATGACTACTATATACTACTATACTATTACTATAATACTACAAACTACTAATAACTAATAATAACTTAATATACTACTATAATACTATAATACTACTATAATAACTACTACTACTACTACTACTAAATGATGATAATAGTAATCATAATTATTATTATCACTATTATTATATTTATCATCATTACTATTAGTATAATTATCAAGTTGAACGAGATGATCAGACAGAATAACAAATAGAGGCATTTTTGATAGACTCTCAGTGTAAAGACGTATAATGGCTGAAAGTGTAGCCTGAGGTATGCTCGTCATGCAAAAAGAAATAGACAGACAAATCTGAGGACTGACAGTTCTCCAAGGTAAGGTTGAGGGCAGACGGTAAAAAAAGAGGCAGACCGCCAACATCCTACATTGCCAACATCACTGAGATCAGTGGTCTGGGAGGACTACAGGAGATCGTGGAACTCAGCAGAGACAGACAGAGATGGTGAACCCTGTGGTATTGCGTGGTGCTCCTACCGACGATAGCGGTGATGGAGACAGTTAAGTTGTTGTTGTTGTTGTTGTTGTTGTTGTTGTGTTGTTGTTGTTTCTTCTTCTTTTTCTTTTCTTCTTCTTCTTCTTCTTCTTCTTCTTCTTCTTCTTCTTCTTCTTCTTCTTCTCTTCTACTTCTTCTTCTTCTTTCTTGTCAACATGAGTGTGAAGAATAAGAACAAGAACAAGAAGAAGCCAATGGGGCACACAGATGAAACAAAACAAGTAGGTAATAAAAGGTAAAGGTAAAGATGTCTCATAACCTCTGTGGTTGTAGGGGAGCGAGGGTTCAGAGACCTCAGTTTCTCCAAGGGCCAACATCTTGAGGGCAGGGCCCATTCCTCTCCCTTGCTGCTTTACCCCCCCCCCCCCCTAACCCTAAAGAGGGCAGGTACCCATTGACAGCTGGGTGAACTGGGGGAACTGTACTGAAGCCAAGGCGCACAAACGGTCACCCATCCAATTGGTAACAACGTTCAATGCTGTTGACTTTGGATTGAGGAAAGCAACTGCTCAGGCCACT
>CM060318.1:2259183-2266683 GCA_030674155.1 Stramonita haemastoma
CCTATAGCTTTGTATGGTTACCTCGCGGCCCCAGAATGCCAAAACAATGTCCTCATCTGCCTGGAGAGCATGTGATGGGCAAAGACACGAGACAAGATGGAGGTGCCAGCTTGGAGGTAGTCTGTACAAATCTATCACGGTTATCTTGTCATAATCAGAAACATGCACACTAGTTTCGAAAGAGGAGAGAAACATATCATCAGTCATTCGTCATTGTTGCAACTACTGTTCTGAAGACTCCCTGATCTGCTCTAGTCTAGACCCTGTAAGGAAACAGATGCAGGGATCGGTCCTTTTCATTCATTCATTCATTCATTCATTCATTCATTCATTCATTCATTCATTCATTCATTCATTCGTTTGTTCGTTCGTTTGTTCGTTCATTCATTCATTCATTCATTCGTTCATTCATTCATTCATTCATTCATTCATTCATTCATTCACTTACTTATATCAAGGATAATAGAATAAGCACCCATGTGAAGTTTTACATCCTTAAAACTGCAGTATATCCGTCACTCTACAGGCGAAGTCAGGGCAAATTTAATAAACATCACAGTCAGAAAGAAACCTGACTTAACAACAGCTGATATACATGTTAAAGAATAGAATAATGACGTAAAGTCAATGAAAAGACTTCTACTTTTGCAGAATCTCCAATTACGAAGACTCAGAAAAATACATTTCTCTTAACACTTATTCATGGAATAATCCATCGCCATGTTACAGTTGTATTTCAATGTCAGCTTGTTTCACACAACACTGCACAATATTTGTATGACACTAAGTGCAACATTCGGTGTAACAAGTGTTCTTCACCATAGTTTAGGTTGACTTTTTTGTTTGTTTGTTTGCAATGAAAGAAGAAAAGCGAACTGGGGCAATTCTAATACTACTTAGTGTATAGGGCTCAGTACACATCCCAGTGGTACACCACACATAAGAAGATATCACAGACACTGATTTTTTGACTGATTATTCTGGCATCCCCATTTTCAAACTGAAAAGTAGTAGTGTGATTAAACTCTGTATTCTGAGCGCTGTGTCTGGTTTAGAGTCAGATGTGTTGGATAGTGTGAATGCTGCACTTAAGTCAAGAGGAACAGGACATTAACGTATTGTCATCACTGAACCATTCAGAACTCATCACTCACAGCATGAAACAGACTGGGTTTTCCTACCGTTACTGCTGCTGCTTCCAGCAGTACTGGTTACAATAATGGCGCTTTACAACAACAACTATAGCTGGAACTACTTCTACAACAACAACAACAGCAACTACTACTACTACTACTACAACTACTACTACTACTACTACTACTACCACCACCACCACCACCCACCACCACCACCACCACCACCACCACCACTACTACTACTACTACTACTACTACTACTACTACTACTACTACTACTACTACTACTACTACTACTGCTGCTGCTGCTGCTGCTGCTGATACACCACCACCACCACCACCACCACCACCACCACCACCACCACCACCACCACCACCACCACCACCACCACCATTACTACTACTATTTCTGTTTTTACGACTGCTACTGATGCTTCTGTTGCTGCTTCTGTTGTTGCTGCTACTTCTGCTATTACTGCCAGTACTAGAGTGGATGGCATCACTGTTACTCTAGCTGACACTTTTGAAATGTTGCTGGTGTTGCTGCTGCTATGACTATAGCTGCTGCTGCTGCTTTCACCGTCACTGCTGCTGCTCCCTGTTCATCTATAACTACTGTAGCTGCTGCTCCTTAAGCACTTCATAGCACCTTTGTAAACCTAGCAGTAGCATCCTTCGGGATGGACGGGAGCACTGGTCCTCACTTGGCACTCAACTCTCACTTCTGGGTCCGGGTCCTTAACCCACCCACATCCTGGTAACCGCTTCTACTGGCGGGCGAAACGTTGTGAGGGGCTGGTGCATTCTTACCCACCAGTAGGAGTCTTGGAGAGGAGATGGGCGCCACCAAGCTTCCTCAAGCCCACTGCAAGGACATGATGAGAAAAACAAAACAGAAAGACATGCCGGATCGGTCGAGGCCCGGATCAACAACGACCGCGCTACCCACTGCAAGCCTCCAGGGTGGGAGTGACAAGTGTGCTACTGGGGCAGAACCAACTCTAAAGCTTCCAGCTAAAGGGGCAACCATTGGTACATGGAATGTAAGGACTCTGTACCAAACAGGAAGAGTACAGGAACTTACACATGAATTACAGAGGTATAAATGGGACATCATAGGGCTTGCGGAAGTCAGATGGATTGGCTTCGGAGAAACAACCACGCAAGACGGCCACAAAATATGGTACAGCGGAGAAGAGAAACTACATCAACATGGAGTAGGCTTTATTGTCAGGAAAGAGATTGTGTCAAGCATCATCAGCTGCACACCAGTATCCAGCAGACTCATCTCAATCAGAGTTTCTGCAAAACCCCAGAATCTCACAATCATCCAAGTGTATGCTCCAACATCTGACTACGATGATGAACAGATAGAAGAATTCTATGAAGAACTAGAAAACGTCATCTCCAAAACGCCCAAAAAAGACATCCTTATTGTGGAAGGCGACTGGAATGCTAAGGCGGGACCTGATGCCTATGACACCTGGGCAGGAACCACAGGACGATTTGGACTGGGAGAAACAAATGACAGAGGACAGCGGCTGCTGGAATTCGCAAAGAAGCACAAACTGACTTTGGCTAACACACTCCACCCTCACAAGGCATCCAGAACATCAACCTGGCACTCACCAAATGGTCTGATTCATAATCAAATTGATTACATTCTGTCACCCCAAAGATTCAAATCTAGCATAAACAAGGCAAACACAAGAACATTCCCAGGAGCTGACATTGGCAGTGACCACGACCTTGTACTTACCACCATCAGGCTGAAACTGAAAGCAAAACAACAGCCAAAAAGCGCACGCATAAGATTCGACCTGGAAAAACTCAAAGACCCAACAGTGGTTGAGATCTTTCAAGCCAACATAGGAGGAAAGTTCGCCGCACTCACAGCCATCGACAATGATGTGGACACATTGGCCAACAACATCAAAGAAGTGCTAACGACAGCAGCAGAAGAAACATTAGGAAGAAGCAGAACAAAGAAACAACCCTGGGTGACAAATGAGGTTCTTGACCTCTGCGACAAAAGAAGAGAACTTAAGAAACAAAAGTTCACAAGTCAAGAAGCTTACAAGAAGTACATGGATAGCCACAGAGAAGTGAGGAAAAAGATGAGAGAAGCCAAAGAAGGGTGGATAGAAGAACAATGCAACAACATCGAAGCTGGAATGACCAAGGGAAACAGCAAAACAGCTTACGACACTTTGAAAGCACTAACGAAAGCCACACAGCCTAAAGCCTCTGTTATTGAAGACAAAGAAGGAAATCTTTTAACGGAAAACAATGCCATCCTCCAACGCTGGACAGAATACTGTGAGGGATTGTACAACTACCCACTACGCCCAGACACCAACATGGTTTCTGACAAACCCCCTGAACACCAAGATAAAGACCCACCAATACTAAGGTGTGAAGTAGATGCAGCTATTAAACAATTGAAGAAGGGGAAGTCCCTGGAATCGATAACATCCCAGCTGAACTCATAAAAAATGGAGGGAATGAAACAGCAAGGCGATTCACAGAACTTTGTCAGAAGATCCATGACACCAAAGAATGGCCAAAAGAATGAACACAGTCTCTTGTAATACCCCTGCCAAAGAAAGGAAACCTCAAGCAATGCCAGAACTACAGAACCATCAGTCTCATAAGTCATCCTAGCAAGATCATGCTGCAGGTAGTCCTCAACAGACTGAAAAACCAAGCGGAAAAACTCCTGGCAGAAGAACAAGCGGGCTTTAGACCAAAACGCAGCACAATGGAACAAATTTTCAATCTGAGAATTCTGATAGAGAAGCATCTCCAACACCAAAAAGACTTGTACCACAATTTCATAGACTTCAAAAAGGCCTTTGACAGGGTATGGCATGACGGCCTCTGGCAAGTACTCAGGCACTTCAACATTGACAGCTGCCTAATTGAAGTCATCAAGGTTCTGTACGAGAACGCAAAAAGTGCAGTTTTCATGAACAATCACGTGGGTGAGTTCTTCAAGACCACGGTTGGGGTTCGCCAGGGCTGCCTTCTCTCACCTGTACTCTTCAACCTCTTCTTCGAAAACATCATAACAGAGACACTGCAAAACCACCACACTTCCATCTCCATTGGTGGAAGACCCCTTTGCAACCTCAGATTTGCAGATGACATTGACCTCATGGGCAGCAGCAAACAAGAACTGCAAATCCTCACAGACAATTTAACAGATCGAGCGAGCACATACGGCATGGAGGTCAGTACAGAGAAATCAAAGATCATGGTCAACAGCGCGAGTAATGACATCATGGAAATAAAGATGAATGGAGAAACACTAGAAGAGGTGAGCCAATTCAAATAGTTAGGCTCCATTCTAACAAAAGATGGCACATCAAACAATGAAGTGAAAGCTCGCATTGCAACAGCAACATCTGCTCTAGTCAGACTCGAGAAGATCATCAGAAGCAACAACATCAGCTTCTGCACCAAATACCACCTTTACAAATCCCTCGTGATATCTATCCTCCTATATGGCTGTGAATCATGGACTCTGACAGCAGAGTTAGAGAGGAGAATCCAAGCATTCGAGATCAAGTGCCACAGAAGACTCCTCAAAATATCATACAAAGAACACAAGACCAATAACTATGTGAAAGAAGAAATCAAAAAGCGTGTGGGCCCCCAAGAGCCTTTGCTCTCCACCATAAAGAGGAGAAAGCTGATGTGGTTTGGTCACACCACAAGACACAACACCCTAGCAAAAACCATCCTGCAAGAAACAGTCGAGGGCAAGAGAAGAAGAGGCCGCCAAAAGAAATCATGGGTTGACAACATCAAAGACTGGACTGCCCAACCCCTGCAACGCCTCCTACTAGCCACACAGGATCGTGAAGCATGGAAAAAGATCTCTGTTGCGTCTTCTCTCATGTCCCCCCTACGTCCTTTGGGACATGGGACTGAGTGAGTGAGTGAGTGAGCTGCTGCTGCTGGTGACTTAGGTACTACTACTGCTGCAGCAGCTGCTGCTACTGTTGCCACCACCTCCACCGCTTAGATTACCACTGCTGTTATTTACTGCTTCCTTTTCTCTTTCTGCTGATGCTGCTGCAGCTGCTACTATAAAATCTACACAACTGTTTCATTTAAATATCTTTATTGTAAGAATGATAAAAACAATGACATGATACTGCAACATGGCATTTCTGGTCAGCTATTCTCGTTTTTCCCTTCTCCTGGTCACGAGACAAAACACTCTTCCTGTGTCACGGTCACGAGCGACAGCGGAACCGGGTCACAATTCTGCCCAGCTCCTGCCGAAAGCGGCGGCCACTGACGCAGTAGAGCAGGAAGTTGATGGCGTGGTTGCTGTACATGATGTTGTCCACAACAGCCAGGGTCAGGCGGAACTGAGCCCTCTCCGCATTGGTGCTGGGCCGCCAGGAGTGACGACCGTACAGCAGCACGATGACGATGGGTGACGTCAGCAGCAGGAAGGCGAAGGACACCAGCAGAAACATGACGTTGATGCTGGCGCTGGTCATGGATTTCTTGTTGCTGTCTGTCTTCTGTCTGCTGGGGTCGGCGTCTTCTGGTCTGGTGCCCTTGGAAGAGGGTTTCCCGTCCCTGCTGTCTGTGAACTGCTTGCTGAACTGGTGGGCCTGGTTCAGCTGTCTGATGATCAGCAGGTTCAGCGTCAGCAGAGACAGGAAAGGGATGAAGCTGTAGATGGAGGCATCGATGATGGTGTAGATCTTCTCCATGAAATCCTCGATGTCTCCAGCCGGATACCAACACAAGAGCGGATCATTCACATTCCCTGTAGGAACTAACCGCCTGTTGAAGAAGATCTGGAAGTTGAGAGCGAAAGAGAAGACCCCCAGCCCTAGGATGACCCTGACGGCAGACTTGGGCGTGCTCAGGCTCTGGGCTTTGAGAGGAAACCTGACCACAATGAAGCGGTCCACGGTCATAGCCAGGAGGACCAGCACGTCAAAGTGAATGGTGAAGTAGAACAAGAAGTAGTGGAAGCCGCAGGTCCAGCTGTTGTACAGGTAGAAAACGGCGTTTCCAATAGAGCGACTGATGAGGACACACAGGGCAATGATCAGAATACTGGAGTCCAGGACAGCAATGGCCGCCATGTAGACACAGGTGGAGGTGGATCTCAGACTGGTGAAGACGAAGGTGACGAAGCACAGAAAGTTGAACACCACTCCCACGATGACTAGGATGGGCAGATAAATCCTGTCAACCAGAAAGCAAAATTCAAGAGCCGGCTTCGGTCACACAAAACCTTTCTTTCATTAGTTCTTTTTTTTGTACAAATTATCAAGACACATAATAGCTGCTAGCTGAGAATGTTTGGGGGGTTATTTTTGCTGCCTCATCTTCTGTGACGTTCCCGCCCCCCTGCTCCCACACTTCTTACCTCAACCTCTCTGCCACAGCCGTACCCCGATTTGTTATGTCTCATCCTCAGGGTTAAAAGTCCACAGGGAGCCCATCAACAGTAGGCCACAATGGGACCACCAGCAAGAGGGGCCCTGCTGGGTCACTTTGGTGGTGTTTAGTGGTGCCTGTTCTGAGCTAACATACACAGGAAACCACTGACCAACCCCTCTTCTAACGACAGTATTTTGCTCAGTCGCGGAGTCAGACTGAGTGGTTCACCCACCCGAGGTGGCGACCACCACAACGTCCCTCCAACGACCGTCCAGCAAGCAACATGACTATGAAATCCTACACTAGATCCAACAGAAAAGAAGAGAAAGATGCACGGTGTAAACTGCTATGTCATAGCCACTGGTTGATCCTCCTTACCTGTCGATCAAAAATGCTGTCTCTCACCTGTCGATCAAAAAATGCTGTCTCTCACCTGTCGATCAAAAAATGCTGTCTCTCACCTGTCGATCAAAAAATGCTGTCTCTCACCTGTCGATCAAAAATGCTGTCTCTCACCTGTCGATCAAAAATGCTGTCTCTCACCTGTCGATCAAAAATGCTGTCTCTCACCTGTCGATCAAAAATGCTGTCTCTCACCTGTCGATCAAAAATGCTGTCTCTCACCTGTCAATCAAAAATGTTGTATCTCACCTGTCAATCAAAAGTGCTATCTCTCACCTGTCAATCAAAAATGCTGTATCTCACCTGTCAAACAAAAGTACTGTCTCGATCTCTCACCTGTCAATCAAGAGTACTGTCTCGATATCTCACCTGTCAATCAAGAGTACTGTCTCGATCTCTCACCTGTCAATCAAGAGTACTGTCTCGATCTCTCACCTGTCAATCAAGAGTACTGTCTCGATATCTCACCTGTCAATCAAGAGTAGTCTCTCACCTGTCAACAAGAGCTGCTATCTTCACTTCAGCGAAGTCTTCATAGGGTTTT
>CM060318.1:2276683-2281683 GCA_030674155.1 Stramonita haemastoma
GAGGGAAAGGTGGCAGGATGGTTTGGGTGTTTACCTGCCCAAGAAGTAAACTCTGAGGTTCTGGGTTCGATTCTCGGCCTCGCCCTTTCTTGCAAGTTTGATGATAAAATTATAATGAATGCCACAGTGCTTCTGATGAAATTAGAAACCAAAGCCCATGCACGCAGAACATCTCGAACACATGTTAAAATCCCTCTGAGAAAATGGTCGGGCATGCAGAAATCTCACCATTGTTGAACCCCAGAGCTCTAGTAGCCGAGAAACAGGGAGAACATAGCAAACCAAAAATAACCCTAACACTGAATGGTATGGTAAAATTATCAATGGAAAGCAAGTTCCGAAAGTAGTAACAACTTTTGGTACTTTCTTTGCTGTTTGTAGTTTACCCATCATGTTTCTTCTTCACCCAGGAGAAACTGCAAACTCTCACAACTGCAGTATTCAATGCGTGTCCTGTTTCGTTTCACTTAGAAACCCTGCCCTTGGTAACCAGAGTGCTAATTTTAGAAGGTGCTTATGGAACTGATTAAAACTGAGAGCATGCAATGATGTCAAGGATCAAGAAGAAGTTTTAAAAAAATGATAACGGAACTAGAGCTGGTTGGTGTGTACAGAAATGTTACAGACTTAATCCAATCTAACTGGATCTTATGTGATTTAATCTAGTCCATTTGGTGTGTACAGAAATGTTACAGACTTAATCCAATCTAACTGGATCTTATGTGATTTAATCTAGTCCATTTGGTGTGTACAGAAATGTTATAGACTTAATCCAATCTAACTGGATCTTGTGTGATTTCATCTAGTCCATTTGGTGTGTACAGAAATGTTATAGACTTAATCCAATCTAACTGGATCTTATGTGATTTAATCTAGTCCATTTGGTGTGTACAGAAATGTTATAGACTTAATCCAATCTAACTGGATCTTATGTGATTTAATCTAGTCCATTTGGTGTGTACAGAAATGTTACAGACTTAATCCAATCTAACTGGATCTTATTTGATTTAATCTAGTCCATTTGGTGTGTACAGAAATGCTATAGACTTATTCCAATCTAACTGGATCTTATGTGATTTAATCTAGTCCATTTGGTGTGTACAGAAATGTTATAGACTTATTCCAATCTAACTGGATCTTATGTGATTTAATCTAGTCCATTTGGTGTGTACAGAAATGTTATAGACTTAATCCAATCTAACTGGATCTTATTTGATTTAATCTAGTCCATTTTTCTAACAGAAGGCCAGTCCTTTCTAAGCAGCTAACCTGCGTGTCCCATGTTCCCTCAACTAAACCAAAGACATGTCTTAAGCGTTACTACGTACAAACTAATCTTTTTCAGAATAGATCAGAACAAGCAATTTGGAAATATAACATGTAGTTGCTTATAATAAGGAATATTGACCGAACTGACAAAATAACAGCTACAAAAATCCCAGATTAATTTGTTTTCCAAAGCAGAGAATCCACCATAACGTGACTATATGAAGATCATTGATAGTTCTGATTCAAAGCAACTGCTTTGGAATACATTCAGTTATAGAGTATGAAAGAAAAATTCCCGTAGACTATTAAAAGAACGAAAACAGTGTCCTGAAGATATGAAAAAGCCATTTAAAACTTGGGTTGCATAGTTTATCTAATATAAATCAATTATATAAACAGGAAAAAACGAAAAAGAGAGAGGAAAATTGACAGAAATTCAAAGAAAAGAAAATCGACTAGAAAATAACGAATTTAATATGACCTCTAAGAGAAAAAAGACAAAGTTTTTTGTTTCGAAACTTTGCAGGACACTTCTGAAAATTAGTAGGATACCTGAGTTTCACATTCTTTGAGAAACAGTACTTTTACCACACCTGAAAAACTGAAAGTTTGAAGTGTACAGAACATAAATTCATATACTGGAAACAATGAAGACCAAAATCCCTTGAAACTTAAAAAAGCAAAAGACAAAATTAATATTTTTTGGCACGATTCGCAGAGCTTGAATTCTTCTTCTTCTTCTTCTTCTTCTTCTTCTTCTTCTTCTTCTTCTTCTCTTCTTCTTCTTCTCTCTTCTTTTCTTCTTCTTCTTCTTCTTCTTCTTCTTCTTCTTCTTCTTCTTCTTCTTCTTCTTCTTCTTCTTCTTCTTCTTCTTCTTCTCGTCGTCGTCGTCGTCGTCGTCGTCGTCGTCGTCTTCTTCTTCATCATCATCATCATCATCATCATCATCATCATCATCATCATCATCATCATCATCATCATCATCATCATCATCATCATCATTGTTATTATTATTATTATTATCATTATTATCATTATTATTATTGTTATTGTTGTTATTGTTGTTGTTGCTATTATTATTATTATTATTATTATTATTATTATTATTATTATTATTATTATTATTATTATTATTATTATTATTACTATTACCTTGACTTATTTCAGACGTGATTTTTCACCTTCTATTACCACAGACTGCAAATAATAATAATAATAATAATAATAATAATAATAATAATAATAATAATAATAATAATAATAATAATAATAATAATAATAATATAATGATAATGATAATAATGATAATAATATAGAAATGATAATAATAATGATAATAATGATGATGATGATGATGATGATGATGATGATGATGATGATGATGATGATGATGATGATGATGATGATGATGATGATGATGACGATAATATGGGATTTATATAGCACTGAATCTTGTATATAACGCAAATCAAAGTGCTTTCTGGAAGTGTAGTTCTGTTTGTGCTGTGGGATCAGCTAGATGCGGTGTGATTAGAAGCAGACACTGCGTCTGGTCTGTAGCCACTGCATCTGATCCACAGACACCGTGTCTGGCCTCCAGATATGCAGACGACCAGCATCCCAAAGGCAGGTGTCTGTAGTCTGCAGGTGAGAGCTTGGAGGAGTATCCCACCTGTGCCGTTGTGCAGCCTGCACCTAGAGTTTAGTGTTTAAGACAACTTTGTTTAATAAATCATTTTTATTCATTTATGTAATCTTTTATTTCGAGGATAATGGAATAAGCACTAATCCCCGTGTGAATGCAGTTTTGTAAATTTTCTCATACGTGGCACACAATGGCCTACTCTTCCGAAAATCGGAGCAGGTTTAACGTGTGCGCAAGATGTTCTGCGTGTATTCGCACACGGCACCTCGGTTTATAGTCTCAACCACTTGTCTGTTTCCTGTGGTTGCAGCTAAGAAAGTCGAGCAGTATTCCACGGCCCCCTGGCTTCAGTATAAGGCTGTAGTCAAGTACTTGAAGCAGGATCTCCCCTCCCCCACCCATCTTCATGTATCCTGTAACCACATCATCATAAAGGAGAGAAGTCAGGTTTGCTGTTTATCACGAACCATACTAAGCAACTCAGATTTTTCTTCAATACATTTTAGTCTTCCATGTTTTGACCTGCCTTCTAAATTTCTCTCCATAAAAAATCACTCTTCCTTTACGAGCATGGAGAAAACACAAACTCGATATAAACTTGCGTCATCAGCAAAAAGTTTCATGATCGATTCAATATCAGTAATATTGTCATTTACTAGGGGAAAAAACACAGGACCTAGAACAGATCCTTGAGGAGCGCCAGCAGTCACTTTTTTCATATGTGATTTCTCACCTTTTTTTTTTTTACATTTTGCATCTGATCTGATAAGGAATTCTTAAAGATAGGACAGAACTTATTCCACATACCAATGACATTCAAATTTGACAACATCCTCCTGATACCACACGTGATTGAAGGCTGTAGACACATCAAAGCATATATCCTGGGTAGAGATACCGCGATCGTGAGCACCATGTAAAATAGCCCAGAATTTATGCAAAGACACTGTACTGCCGCAACTGAAAGTGGTATGGAATACAATACAATACAATATAATATAATACAATGCAATATAATACAACACAATACAATACAATGCACTACGGTAGTAGGCTTCCATCAGTCTTGGAAGACTATGGAGTTGCACTCCAGGCTCCAGAGCGCAAAGCCTGGGTAAGTAAGTCTGGAGGGCAAGCGGTCGCCTGAACGTTGCCTACAGCCCCGAACCGCCCTGGGAACTCTGATTCCCCGATTTTTCCTCAGGGATGGTGTGCTGCCTGCTTTTTAAACAAATATTTTGTTGTCATCTGCAATACAACACGATGTAATACAATACAATATCTCTCAGTCATCTGCCAGTAGCCTACAATCACAGCTAAGAACTTGTACAGGCATCCAACAACTGCCTGCCTGTAGTCTCTGGATGCAGTGAAACACCTGCAGTTCACCTGTCCCCTGCTCCCCTCACGGGGGGACCAGATAGCCTAGTGGTTAGTGTGATGCGCATTGCGCGCTCGTGATCTGCTGACCCGGGTTCGAATCTCGTTGAAGAGGATTTTTCCTCTGGAGTTAACATTAGTGCCGACCCCACTTCCCCCTAAAAGTCCTTCGGATGAGACTATAAATCGATGTCCCGTGTGCGAACACACACAAAACATCTTGAGCACACATTAAACCCCGTTCCGCGTTTCGAAAGAGAAAGTCATTGTGTGCCTGTGGGAACGGATGACAAAATGTACAAAAATTCATACACACGGGGACTGAATGTAAAAAAGCATATGAATGCTTATTCCATTACTCTGGAGGTAAAAGAATGAATAATAAATAAATGAATACTTAGATAAGTAAATAAATAAATAAATAAATAAAATATAAAAAATAAATAAAATAAGAACTTGTATCAGCATCAGCATCAACCGACTGCCAGCCTGTGGCCTCTAGCTATAACCAAGCACCTGCAATGCCCCCTTCATCTGCTCCTCTCACGATTCACCCATCACTGCTGGCCTTCAGAGAGAGAGAGAGAGAGAGAGAGAGAGAGAGAGAGAGAGGAGAGAGAGAGAGAGAGAGAGAGAGAGAGAGAGAGAGAGAGAGAGAGAGAGAGAGAGAGAAGGACTGACACTGACACTGACACTGACACTGACA
>CM060318.1:2286683-2289183 GCA_030674155.1 Stramonita haemastoma
ATCACTCTGTGCCCATCATCATCACTGCACAAGGTTCAGACAACATTTCACACAGCACCAGACAGTGCCCGTGCTGCGGTGCCACTCAAAACCGGAATGCATGCTGCACAGTCACGTGATAACACTCCAGAGTTCAAGTGGAACCAGAACACCGCCCTGATAAATGTCTGTACTAGCTAACTAACATTGGGAAATAAGGCATATAATTATATAATTATATACGTGGTGTTGATAGTTCTCCACGCTGTGGAGACGGTTGTGGTGCAGCTCACAGTACAGTGCATGGAATGTAGGGGTAAAAAAAACTTTTAAATATTCATTGACAGAAGAAAAATTTTGCATAGCTCAGTGGTCAGAGCACTCGCTTTCCCCTAGTCGCAGCATCGAGCGTGGCTACCAGTTGGATGGATGACCGTTTGTGCACCTTGGCTTCAGTACAGTCCCCCCAGTTCACCCAGCTGTAAATGGGTACCTGCCCTCTTTAGGGTCAGGGAAGGTAAAGCAGCGAGAAAGAGGAGATGGGCGCCGCCCTCAACATGCTGGCCCCTAGAGAAGCTGAGGTCTCTGATGCCTCTCTCCCCTGCGACCACATAATGTTATGGGACACCTTTACCTTTTTAACATTTTGAATGATTAGCGGTTTGTAATCACTGTCTTTGGTATTAAGGTCAGGGGCTTCCTCTGCTACTGGTAACCATGTAACCCAGTACTACCTGCCACATGTTGGGAATAAACCCAACTAAAAAAAAATCCGACTTGGAGATGGATGGGCTCCGCCAGGTTCGATCTGTCTTTACCTTTACTGTTGTTGTTGTTTTTGTTGTTGCTCTTCTTGTTCTTGTTGTGTGTGGTGTATCTCTAGCCCCTGTTGAACATTATTTATTTATTTTATTTTATACCACTTTATGTCACAGCAGATTTCTCTGCGTGAAATTCGGGCTGCCCTCCCCGGGGAGAGCGCGTCGCCACAAGTGCAGCGCCCACCCATTATTTTTTTTTCCTCGGGTATGGTGTCTAAACACGACACCTGTGTGCATGCTGGGTTTTTTTTATACATAATTTTGTCATCCGCTCCTACCGGCACACGATGTCCTGCTCTTCCGAAAGGCGGAACGGGGTTTTAACGTGTGCGCAAGATGTTCTGCGTGCGTTCGCACACGGGGCCACGGTTTATAGTCTCATCCGAATGACTATAACATGGCCCAGTCTCCACAGACCTGAAGCGAGCACCATGGATCCAGGAACACCCAGCTCGCCACGTCAGACTTTCACTCTGGCCGGAAGAGTGGGCCTCCCTCCCCGAGTTGGTGTGTGGACTGGCAGGAGCTGAGGAGGACTGGGATCTTCCTAATCAAGACTGGGTTGATGATGCCAGTGTCACGAGAAACATCACACAGGGGCATTATTATAGCGTCTGTGTGAATTATGTGTTCTTTGCTTTTGCTTGTTTCTTTGTTTTCTGTACCTGTTGAAAATATGTACTGCTATCTAGCAGAGATCAGCGTTGTGTGTTAAAGATATTGGGTTTATATATTCTTTTATTTCGAGATAATGGAATAAGCACCCGTGTGTTTCTTTTACGTCCAGAAAAAGCGTTGTGTGTTAACGAAATTCTTTTAAAAAATCTTTTATTTCGATGATAATGGAATAAGCACCCGTGCGTTTCTTTACGTCCAGAAAAAGCGTTGTGTGTTAAAGATTTACTACTATTTTATTCTTTTATTTCGAGGATCATGGAAGAAGCACCTGTGCGTTTTTTTACATCCAGTCCCCGTGTGCATGCAGTTTTGTAAATTTTGTCACCCGTTCTCACCGGCACACAATGGACTACTCTTCCAAAAACATGCATTGTGTTTGTGACATCAGGAAACATACATAATCACACCAATATACATTCACATATCTGTGATGTGTGAAGTACTTTGGACAATGTTGAAGGATTTCTGACCGGGTTTTTAATGTCTATCTTAGCAGTGAAAGACTGGTGTAATGATAATGATAACGGAACAGTGTAATCCTGTGCATCTTTGCTTAAGAAAAAGTCACTTGCAAAGACTGTGTGCCCCATTCAAATAGTGATTTTATATATAAAAAAAATAATAAAAAGCGTTTGTGATCATGTAGCATCAAAATTAAGTGAGCAATAAGTGATGTTCATTATTGATAACACAATATCAAATGCCGAGGTACAAGACTCACAAAAACTTTACAGTATCATTCCAGTAGACCTAAACTATGCTCCTTTGTTCATGCACTCTTTCTTTGTCATTTTTAAAGTTCACACTATAAATTGTAGAAAAATTGAAACAAGATATAGAGCGAACGTCTGTATGCATACACGCACAACTTACTCACACCCCCCTACCCCCTTCACACACAAGTGCTCAGATGCTTGTGTCCATTCACACATATACAGACACGATTACGTATCTACACATTCAAACATACACACGACATGCATACAGGGAAAAGCTCCGTATATGACCTACTCTTACAAAAA
>CM060318.1:2294183-2299183 GCA_030674155.1 Stramonita haemastoma
CAGTTTTTGTGTTTTTTTGTTTAGTTTTGTTTTTGGTGGGGGTTTTCTCTCTCTTTTTTTTTAATCTGTCATGTGTTAAAATTTGCTTAATGGGAATTTGTTGATGTTGTTGTTGTTGTTAAACTCTTTGTGTTGGCGTTTGCTTTTGTACGTTGGTGGTTTCTTTGTTTTGTTTTGGGTTTTTTTGGTGGTATTTTCTTTTCTTTCTTTTTTTTGTGGTATGTCATGTACTTATTTTTTTTCTTGATGAGAAAACTATTTTTGGTTGAACTATTTGTGTAGCTTTGTTTTGTTTGCTTTGAGTGTTTTTTTTTGTTTTTTTTTCCTGTTTACTTTATTCTGCTCTAACTGTATCGTCTCTGTCTCTGCTTGTGTCTCTGTCTTCCTGGCCCTTTCTCTTGCCTCTTTCTTCTATCATCGTCCGTGTCTGTGTCTGTCGTTCTATCTCTCAGATGCATACATTCTTTTCATTCCCTTTCTTTTTCAATCTAAGTTTTGTCTCCTCTGTCCTTGATGTGTGACTTGTCTTTTTTTGCGGTTCATCTCTGTTCTGTCTGTCTTTCAGTCTGCTTCTCTGTCTGTTTTTGTCTGTCAATCTGTCTGTCAGTTTCTGTCTGTCAGTCTGTCTGTCTTTCTGTTTCTGTCTGTCTGTCTGTTTCTGTCTGTATGTCAGGCTGTGTGCCCGTCTATGATTAGCAAGCTTGCTCTTGTTTGTTGTAAACAAAATCACTGGAGAAACTCTTTGCATTTGTAAGAAAGTGGGTTTGAGGCTTCCTTGAGAGACAAAGAAGACTGCAAAAAGTAACTAACCAAGCTTTTTTTAACTTTCTGAGAAAATCGGGCTTTTCCCGTCTTATATGAGCGAAAGTGGTGTGGTTGGTCACTAAGAACAAGGTTGTTTAAAAAAACCCGGTTTTAGGTTTATTTCATTTTATGTGTGGTTGATGTGGTTTTTCTCATAACGCGGTGCCTGTCCTAGGTTGTCCCTATGGTTGACCAGGGTGTCAATACAAAGAAGGACAGTAAAGTTGGCTTTATATCCCGCTTTAATATGTATAGTTACATAGTTTTATGTATGAGATTTAAAATGTGACGAGGTGACAGCCCCAATAGGGTCTGTGTGGTGGGCGGGGCTATAAACAACATGACTGGATTGGCTTGGAACTCCACAAGCTGACCCTGATCTCTCCAGATACTTCTGTGGGAGGACTGTGTGTATACCTCAACTGTTAAAATAGTGTTTTTGCTTTTGAGGCGTTTGTTACCTGTTTGAAAATGCCTTCAACTGTCTGTGTGGAAGATAGCTAGGAGGACAACAAAACCATATGGCCTTGAGCCGAGTCCTGTGCCAGTTCATTTGTGACAGAGGTTTTCACGTGGTCTGTGTTGAGATCTGATTATACTTTCCATTACCTTCAACCTCAGAGATGGAGATGGGCGCCGGCTTTAACATGCTGGCCCCTACAGAAGCTAAGGTCTCTAATGCCTCGCTCCCCTACGACCACATAGGTTATAGGACACCTTTACCTTTTACCATACAATTTCAGAGCGTCAAGCTACACAGGTAAACAGCAGATTAGATCCTGCGGGGTATGTATACTCAAGTGTCGCGCTTTACTAGTGAGCAGGATGTTTCAAGTGCACCCAGTGCATGCACCCTTGAGTGTCAGCCTTTACAATAAAGAGAATATACCACAGAGACAAGAAAAGAAACTACCACCAGCTATTCTTGCCATTTTTCTAAGAAATCAGGATGTACATAAAGGAAAACTATTACAAGGGGTACTAGTATTATCTCTATGGCGCATAATTTTTTAAAGAGATATTTAACATATAACTGTTTTTGGCTTAGTGGAAACAGCTCTTGTGTGTAAACAACGGACAGTCTGTGACTTTCCTGGACGTACATCAGCCATTGCATCACCTGTACCTGATCTCATGTCGTCTAGTGTCTGTGCAGTCAGCACGCTTTGTTGTACACACACACACACACACACACACACACACACACACACACACACACACACACACACACACACACACACACACACACACACACACACACACACACACACACACACCTGGCCAGTTTGTTGCTGTCACTCCATCCTCTGTTGACAATCCTGGCGATCCTCACCACAGTCTGGTGCCTGTGTCTCCATGAAGAGTCAAGTGCTGTGCCTTGTTTTCACTGTCTGGTGACTGTTCGCACCACTTCATAAATAAACAAACCTGGGCTGCAATGTCCGTCGTTTGATATCAGGACACGTGCTTTACTGACTAAGGTTTCCCCTGGCAGTTCCAGATAGGTGGACCTCCTTTATCCTACATCTGCTGGACTTCATCAGTAGAACACCGAGGAAAGAAGTCAGGTTCTACTGAAGGTGTTCGGCAGTGTGAGGGCAACTAGCAGTAGAGAGTAGTAGTAGGAGTGAGTAGTAGGTAGGAGTAGTAGAGTAGAGTAGTAGTAGTAGAGGAGTAGTAGAGATAGTAGTAGGAGTAGTAGTAGGAGTAGTAGGATAGTAGGAGTAGTAGTAGGAGTAGTAGGAGTAGTAGGAGTAGAGTAGGAGTGAGTAGGTAGTAGTAGAGAGATAGTAGTAGTAGTAGTAGTAGTAGGTAGTAGGAGGAGGAGGAGAGAGGAGAGGAGTAGTAGTAGGAGTGAGTAGTAGGAGTAGGAGTAGGAGTAGATAGGAGGTAGTAGTAGTAGTAGTAGTAGTAGTAGTAGTAGTAGAGTAGAGTAGTAGTAGTAGTAGTAGTGTAGTAGTAGTAGTGTAGTAGTAGTATAGTAGTAGTAGTAGTAGTAGTAGTAGTAAGTAGTAGTAGTAGTAGTAGTAGTAGTAGTAGTATAGGCACCCATCAGTCTCGGAAGACTATGGAGTTGCGCTCTAGTCTTAAGAGCGCAAAGCCTGGGTAAGTAAGTATGGAGGGCAAGCTGTTACCCATGCAGCAGACAGCCCCCCCCCCCCCCTCCTGTATCCACGCCACTGGAATGATCCATTGGAAAGGCAATGACCGATACGAATGGTTCCAGTGCCGTCGCAGGAGCACCAGAAACGTTGCCATATACAGCCCCAGAGCCGCCCTGGGGACTCCAACTCCCCGATTTTCCTCAGGGATGGTGTCTAAATACGACACCTGTGTGCATGCTGGGGTTTTTTTAATTATAATTTTGTCATCCGCTCCTACCGGCACACAATGGCCTGCTCTTCCGAAAGGCGGAACGGGTTTTTAACGAGTGTGCAAGATGTACTGCGTGCGCTCGACACGGGGCCTCGGTTTAAGTCTCATGCCGAATAGACTCTTTGGGAAGGCAACTGCAGACACCTTACCGGCAATGATGATCAGTCAGCGTCAAAGAAAACAAGACTGGCCTGTGTACTCACTGCAGGAGCTACAGACAGGTTCGTGAGGGATAGCAAGATACCAATGGACGGAAACAAACTTGTCATAAAAAAATCAAGGTGTGTTGAAATGTGAAGATAACCGTGACTCACAGCTTTTATAAAAATGTAAAATTGCATAAAGTGTCTGCACATAACATTGAACTGCTGGCTGTGTTGCTTAGTTGCTGTTGTGTGGAGGGGTGTTATTGTTCGTAGATTTTTGCTGTGTTCCCCCCTTAACCTACAGTGCACACTTTGCCCTGAGAATCAGACTTTTTTTTTTTTTTTTTTTTTTTAACATATTACAGTCTGTTTTACCTTGTGTCGTTGAGGAAGCAGAAATTATTCCGGCTTAAAATCAACTACATACACTTTTTTAAAAACTTATTTTTTTTCGTGTTCATCTGAAAGAGCAACATTTCATGAAGTAATTTCTTTCTTTCTTTCTTTTTCTCTTTTTCTTTCTTTCCATTTTTCTTTCTTTTTTCTGTCTTTGTATTTTTTTCTTTATTATTTTTCTTTCTGTTTTTTGTTTTTTTTATCTGTCTTTCTTTCTTTTTTTCTTTCCTTTTTTTCTTTTTGTGACTTTCTAATTTTTCTTTCTTTCTCACTCGTTTTTATTTTTTCTTTCATTTTTGTTTTTTTTTTTTCTTTCTTTCTTTCTTTCTTTCTTTCCTTCTTCTCTCCGTTTTCTTTTTCTTTGTCTTTCCTTCACCTTCCTTCACCTTCCACCTGTCTCGTAGTCCCACGGACCGTGGGGGCACTAACTAAAGATTTTGCCAACCAGTTCCTCCACTCCCCACGGTCCTCTGCCCTCCGTAGCAGATCGCTCCACCCAAGGCCTGTCCACTCTCTGATGTTGTCTTCCCATCGTTTCCACTGGCTGTTTCTTTGTCTTCCTCCTTGTACTGTTCCCTGTAGGACAGTCTTGGCCAGTCTAGATGTTCGTGTCTTTCTTGTCTTTTTTTTAAATTCATTTTCTCTCCGGATGGAGAGATGGTCACCCATTCACTAGCAATCCACACTGATGCTGCTTACCTTAGCACAGTGAAAGCGAGTGCTCTGACCACATGAACTATCCCGTCCCCGTCGGGGGGAGTGTTTGGGGGGGTATGTTTTTTTTTTTGGTGTATGTTTTTTGTTTTGTTGTTTTTGTTTGTTTGTTTTTGTTGTCTGCTTTTACTAAAGCTTCAAATCGAATACTTCATCATCTCAAACCAATGAAATTCATGTAGGTCCCGTCTCAGGGCTTTAACGCTTGTGCAGGATTGGTTGTTGCTATGGGTCTTCAAATCTGAGGTGCTCATTTCTACAATCATCAGAAGGACTCTCTGGTGAGTGGTGGTGGAGTCAGTGTGCCTGTCAAGGACTCCTAAGCTAAGCGGGGACTAGAACCTAGACGCCCCGTCATCCTCAGAGCACGAGTGTGACGCTCTAACCATGAAGCTGTTTTGCCCCCGACATGTATTTTTTTCGCCTAAACAAAAATCAAACAAAAAAAAAACACCAACAGCAAAACCACAGCAACAAAAACTGTCCCTGATAAAATAATATAAGAAAAAAAATCACACTTGCTAAAAATGCATATGAATAGTTTATAGATAGGCATGGGACAGG
>CM060318.1:2309183-2311683 GCA_030674155.1 Stramonita haemastoma
AAACCTTTACCATGACCTTACCTTCAACCAAGCACCACCAGTGCCAGAATCGTTGCTTTGGCCCTTAAGGGTTAGTTAAGAATGGGAATAACACGATACGGGCCTGCGAGGAGAAAGACGGCTCATTGTATGGTTTTGTTTTAACAAGCCAGAAATCAGAGCAAAGACTTTTTTTTCTGACATGCAAAGATGAGGAGATAGGCCACAGAACTGACAGGTAAAACAGGAAAGGAATATTGAAGTATTAGCAGTACAGCGCTGTAAGTCTGTGTTGGTTTCGGTTTGTGTCTGAAAACTAATAAAATCTTCACAACTAGGGAACAGAATTATTGCATGAAGGTAGATTGGCAATTCGGCTGAACAGCAGAGTGGATACTTTGAGGAGTTGTTTTGGGCTTAGAGCTTTTTTCTGTCTCATCTTCTGTGACTTTCCTGTGCTGCTGTTCCCACGTCGCTCATTTTGATCCCTCCACCCCAGTCATACCCAGGCTTCTTCTGGTGCATTCTTTGGGTCAGAAGACCACAGAAAGCCGGTCAATGTCAGGCTGTTGCCAGCCCAGCTCTCTCTCTCTCTCTCTCTCTCTCTCTCTCTCTCTCTCTCTCTCTCTCTCTCTCTCTCTCTCTCTCTCTCTCTCTCTCTCTCTCTCTCTCTCTCTCTCTCTCTCATCTTTTGTTTTGTTTTGTTTGTTTTGTTTTGTACCTTGTTGTGTTACCTTACCAGCCTTCAGGAAGACAATTCCTGTTCACAGAAGACAGCTGCCTATTTCAGACTGTGGCAAGCTCTCTCACAACAACCCGTGTCACCTGACGCTCAAGTGATAACGTCACCAAAATGTCCTTTCTGACGTCATCAACACCGATGACAAGTGACGTCAGGAATGACACGGCAGTGGAGATGACGACAGAGAAACCCTATGAAGACTTTGATGAAGTGAAGACAGCACTTTTGATTGACAGGTGAGGAGGATCAAACACTGGCTTATGGCATTGCAGTTCACACTAGGAATCTCTTTTCCATCTTGGATCTAGTGTAGTGCTTCATTGTCATGGATTTAGTTTCTAACTTAAGTCTACATCCTCAGGTAGGTGCCATCCATGTCACTTTTCAAATCATTGCTTGTAGATTGTATGGTTGTAGGTGAACGTGTGTATGTACGCTTGTGCGCGCAGGTGTACATATCCAATGTTTATGACATCCTCTTTTCATGTTCAGTTTAAAGCATTCCACAAATCCCAGATTACAAATATGGCCACTGAACCATTGAGTTTCTCAGGACAGAACTGGGGATGAGAGTTTCCCTATACCTGCCCACAGCGGTTGCCCTCTAAAGCTTCTTTGACCAACTGATACCTGTTGCTTTTCAGTGGATGTCTGTCTTTAGGTATCAATTTTAACAGGTTAGTACCTATCAGAAACCATTAAGGCAGGCTGGGTTGAAAGCCTTTTCAAAGTCTATGAAACTATGGAACAAATACCTGCAACAATGCAATATGCATGTGACAAAATATGTAAATATAAATTAACTGCAATGATGTAGTAAAAGTGTTTTAAAATAAGTAAATATGGATTGAATGCAACAATGCAGTAAATGTGTTTTAAACTATATAAATATAGATTAACTTCAACGGTGCAATAAACGTCTGACAAAATATGTAAATATGGATTCTTCTTTCAAACTTCAGTTTATTTTTAGTGCCCTTACCAATGTATAGATATAGGAAGCTAATGAGACATTTACAAGTCCTTTCTTTGATTTAGCCCAATATGAGAAATAGGAATTTTAATTCCAGTGTCCCCCAAACCCCAACCAAATACGACCACCTAAAAAGGATTATGCTTCTGATAATTAGTACACAAAAATCTTTTTGGCAAAAAAGATTTCTTTGGAATGAAGCCTTTTCTTGAACTTTGCATTCTGATTGACAGGATTTATCTCCCCATCTTAGTCCTCGTTGGAGTGGTGTTCAACTTTCTGTGCTTCGTCACCTTCGTCTTCACCAGTCTGCGAACCACCTCCACCTGTGTCTACATGGCCGCCATTGCTGTGCTGGACTCCAGTCTCCTCATCATCGCTTCTGTGTCCTCATCAGCCGCTACATCGGAAACACCTCGTTCTACCTGCGCAGTGACTGGACCTGCGGCCTCCACTTCTTCCTCTTCTACTTCACCATTCACTTTGACGTGCTGGTCTCTGGCTCATGACCGTGGACCGCTTCATTGTGGTCAGGTTTCCTCTCAAAGCCCAGAGCCTGAGCACGCCCAAGTCTGCCGTCAGAGTCATCCTAGGGTTGGGGGTCTTCTCTTTCGCTCTCAACTTCCAGATCTTCTTCAACAGGCGGTTAGTTCCTTCAGGGAATATCAACGACCCTCTAGTGTGTTGGTATCCAGCTGGAGACATCGAGAATTTCATGGAGAAGATCTACACCATCATCGATGCCTCCATCTACAGCTTCATCCCTTTCCTGTCTCTGCTGACGCTGAACCTGCTGATCATCAGAC
>CM060318.1:2316683-2319183 GCA_030674155.1 Stramonita haemastoma
CACGTCGTAAAGGATCAAACATTACACACATTAATTTCACAGCCCTAGAACTCAACAAAATGTTGAGAAAGGCAGAACAAGAGAAGAATGGAAGGAAATGGTTGTCAAGTCTTCAGGGGTGCCTCCATGGTCGCCAGACTAAGTGATAGATAATTTACCCTTCATATTTCCTCTGTTTTACAATCCCTCTCTTCTTCTTCTTCTTCTTCTTCTTCTTCTTCTTCTTCTTCTTCTTCTTCTTCTTCTTCTTCTTCTTCTCCTCCTCCTCCTCTTCTCAAAAAGATTGGGCTGCTCACAATGACTGTCTGAAATCACTTTTTAGAGGATAGACGTTAAACCGAACACCCCCCCCCCCCCCCCCCCCCCCCCCCACACACACACACACACACACACACGAGACGGGATAGCCTAGTGCTCAGAACATTGCGCTCGCAATTTTTGACCCAGTTCGATTCCCGTTCGAGGTTTGAGGGGATTTTTCCCCTGGAGTTAACATCAGCGCTGACTCCACTCTCCCCAAAAATCCTCTCGATGAGACTGTAAACCGAGGTTCAGTGTGCGAACGCACGCAGAGCATCTTGCGGACACGTTAAATCCTGTTCCGCTTTTCGTAAGAGTCGGCCATTGTGTGCCGGTGGGAACAGATGACAATATTTACACAACTGCATACACATGGGGACTGGATTTTAAAAAAAAAGCACATGAGTGCCTATCCCATTATCCTCGGTATAAAAGAATAAATTAAAAATAAATATAAATAAAATACATAAAAACACATGTGCGCGCACGCCCACTCGCACGGATGTCTTTATGACGCATATGCGACATTCTACACGACATACATATAAATCAATGGAGAACTACACCGAAACCAAACCAAACAAGAAAACGATCAAAACCCACTGTGTGCCTAAAACATCGATTTAAAAGAAGATGCACATATTGGCTGGTTTTGAAAGAGCGACTTGTTGCATTGTCATTAATTAAGGCTGCTGTGGAAAGAGCATTCCTGAGAGCCGGGGCGATAAACAAGAAAATGAAAAGAATGAATCTTGGTGCGAGAACACTGACAGAACACACACACAGTACAGTAAAGCTCAATATGACTGTAAGAATCCAGAGAGATATGTTGTATAGAGAAAATTCAGTAAAAGTAAAGAAAGAATGGATGAGAGAAAGATAGAAACGAAAAAAAGAAAGAAAGGAAAGAATGAGAGAAAGAAAGAAAAATGAGAGAAAGATTGACAGGAAGGAAAAAAGAAAGAAAGTAAGCATGGTTGGGTAAAAGAAAGAAAGAAAAGAGGAAGAAAAGAAAGAAATATAAAAGAAAGGAAGGAAAAATACAGAAAGAGTGAAAAAAAGAAGAAAAAAGGTAGATAATGGAAGAGTTACAACAATACAGAAAGAAAGAAAGAAAGAAAAATAAAGAAGGGAGGAAAGAAAGGAAGAAGGAAAGAAACACACACACACACACACACACACACACACACACACACACACACACACACACACACACACACACACACACACACACACACACACACACACACACACACACCTACCTGCGCGTGCGCCGCGCGCCAGAGAGAGAGAGAGAGAGAGAGAGAGAGAGAGAGAGAGAGAGAGAGAGAGAGAGAGAGAGAGAGAGAGAGAGAGAGAGAGAGAGAGAGAGAGAGAGAACATTTTACGTAACCAAAGAATGAAACTGAACCCATGACGTAACTGCCCCCACGTGATGCACTAACGTAATACGTCATTTCCATAGCAACTATACTTACGGTGACATATACTCCCCCCCCCCACCCCCCACCCCCCATTCCCCAGGGTCATGCCTATGGCAGCCATCCTGGTAGAGTCTCCTTTCAAGGTGCCTCATTTCCAATCAAACACAGCGTATGGTAGATGCTTTTATCCGTTTTCACAGCAACCAAATCTTAATTTGACATACCCCCGTGGGGATGCAGGGGGATTGTCGGTATAAATAGCATCCACACCTCGTATTTGTCAGAGGTATTTTTAAAATATCTATCTATCTATCTATCTATTATCTATCTCTATCTATCTATCTATCTATCTATCTATCTATCCTTAGTCTTGCGACCGTGGGGGCACCCATGAAGACTTGACAACCAGTTCCCTCCATCCCTCAATCAGTTTTGCCTTTCTCAGGGTTTTGTTGAGTTCTAGGCCTGTCCATTCACTGATGTTGTCCTCGCATCTCTTCCTTGGTCTGCCTCTTTTTCTTCCTCCTTGGACAGTGCCTTGCAGTATTATCTTTGCAAGTCCTTTTGATCATGTGATATACAATTTGACTTTACGCTTCTTTACGATTGGTAGAAGATTTTCGTAGGGACCAATATTTTTTATATACACACGTCAAATATATGCAAAACATATTTCAGGATCTGAATCTATCCTGTAACCATATTAGGGAATCCATACTATGATGACTATTAAATTTGGGCTGTAATTAGGCAGGCCTGCACCTGGGGATTGTAAA
>CM060318.1:2324183-2331683 GCA_030674155.1 Stramonita haemastoma
TGTCTGCAAATGTATTTGTTTCCCTATCAGAGTGGGGGTTTTTCTGCAGAATTTTGCCAGGGACAACTCTCTTGTTTCCGTGGGTTCCTTTACGTGCGCTAAATAATGATGTGTAACACACGGGACCTCGGTTTATCGTCTCATCCAAAAGACTAGAACCCAGACCACCACTCATGGTCTAATGGATGGGGGGCAAGTTTTGGGCCCAAACGGGATTCAAACCACCGCACACTCCGACCCGGACTTTTCGTTTTCTAGGCAGAGGCGTTACCTCTAGACCACCGATCCATCGAACTAGAGGTATTGGGGCCAGTAGAGGGCTTAGGGAGTTTGTTTTCTTCCAGTGCTGGTTCAGACCAGGAACTCCTGAACGCCTCCGAAGACACCCAGCAGCAGTGCAGGGCTTTCTCTAGTGAGGTCCTTGTGGGTGGCCAAATAGTGCTGACCCTCCTTGTGAACTGCTGGATATAAAGTGGGGGGCAGGGGCGGGGAGGGAAGTTATGAATGTGTGTGTGTGTGAGCATGCGTGCGAGTGTGTGTGTGTGTGTGTGTTGTGTGTGTGTGTGTGTGTGTGTGTGTGTGTGTGTGTGTGTGTGTGTGTGTGTGTGTGTGTGTGTGTGTGTATGTGTGTGTATTATATATATATGTTATAGTGTGCACTTTAGACACTATAACTAGACACTATAATTGTGTGTGTGTGTGTGTGTGTGTGTGTGTGTGTGTGTGTGTGTGTGTGTGTGTGTGTGTGTGTGTGGTGTATATATGTGTATATATTGTGTGTGTGTGTGTGTGTGTGTGTGCTTTTTTTTACATCCAGTCCCCGTGTGTATGCAATTTTGTAAATTTTGTCATCTGTTCCCGCCGGCACACAATGGCCTACTCTTACAAAAAACGGAACAGGATTTAACGTGTACACAAGATGTTCTGCGTGCGTTCATACACGGGGCCTAGGTTTATAGTCTCATCCGAAGGACTTTAGGGGAGAGTGGAGTCAGCACTGATGTGAACTCCAGGGGGAAAAATCGCCTTGAAAGGGAATCGAACCGAGTTGTCAAATTGCGAACGCAATGTTCTGACCCCAGGTTATCCCGTCCCCAATGTTCTGACCACCAGGCTGTCCCGTCCCCAGTGTTCTGACCACCAGGCTGTCCCGTCCCCAACGATGGCTGGTGTCTGAGAGTTTCACAAAGAAAAAGAAGAAGATTTTTCTGGCATCAGATAAACTTGACCATCCTAGATCCTGACTTTATTATATTTTTCGTCAGGAAAATTTAGTCTCTTTGATCACCATTGGACATCATTTCCTGACCGCAGCCATGTTACAGGGAGAGATATGAGTTTTGTCAGATTCCAGTTGCCCTCAGTTCACTGTCTGAAGAAGTCCCTGCAGTGCTGGAGAAACTGGGGAAAAGCCTGACTGCCATCCCCACATCCACCACACACCAACACCACAGCCATCTGCAGTGTGGCTTCTGGGGTTTGTTAGCTTTGCAACATTCAGCGCTATATAAAGTTTTTAAAATGGTAAAGGTGTCCCATAACCTATGTGGTCGTAGGGGAGCGAGGCAACAGTGACCTCAACTTCTCTAGGGGCAAGCATATTGAGGGCGGCGCCTATCTCCTCTCCTTCGCTGCTTTACCTTCCCTGTCCCTAAAGAGGGCAGGTACCCATTTACAGCAGGGTGGACTGGGGAGTTGTACTGAAGCTAGGGTGCACAAATGGTCACCTATCCACTTGGTAACCACGTTCGATGCTGCTCAGCTTTAAGCTTGGGGGAAAGCGAGTGCTTTGACCACTGAGCGATCTCGTCCCCTATTATTATTATTATTATTATTATTATTATTATTATTATCATTATCATTATTATTATTATCATTATTATTATTGTTGTTGTTGTTGTTATCATCATCATCATCATCATCATCATCATCATCATCATCATCATCATCATCATCATTTTATTATTATTATTATTATTATTATTATTATTATTATTATTATTATTATTATTATTATTATTATTATTATTGTTGTTGTTGTTGTTATTGTTGTTGTTGCTGTTGTTACTATCAAAAAGGCATCGCCATGCTTACTTGTTTTCATGAGGGAGAGAAAACACACGAGAACAAGTGAAAATGGATGATGCCGTTGTGTAAACACACTCCGCCCTTCCTCAAAGATTTCACTGATGAAAAGAAAAGCAGAGGAAACTGATGATATTCCAAACACAACACTGTATAGAAAATAGTAAGCTGATATAGAATACAATAAATGCACATACATTCTCCATATAATAAACATACATCAGTCTACCCAACGACCAGGTCATTGAGGGAGGTGTTGTCATTTCTCAGGTCGAGTTATCAAGTACCTCGACATATGAGCAGCCATACTCCGACTTCAGAGGATTTTTTTCTCCTTTAATAGAGAGTGCAGGTTGTTATGTTAAAAGCTTGTCGTGGCTGAAGGTAATCTCAACACAACACTTTACAACATAACATTTTAGTGTAGACTTTGGCAATTAGCTGACATCAGTAACTGACAGTACTGGCCACACACCACCTCAGTGACCAGTACCTGTGCAGAACCTCCCCTCAGGTTCCTTCCTTCCTTACCCCTCACTCCTCTCTCTTCTCCACCAACCTCTCAGAGAAGCATCTGAAGCTCTGCATGAATTGCTCAGGCCACGCCCACTGGACCAGGTGAACCTGGCGAGGCCCATCCCTCTCCAAATATGGGCCAATGTTAAGCAGCATCGAGCTTAGTTACCAATTGGGTGGGTGAGTGTTTAGGATCCTTGGCTTCAGTACATTTCCCCAGTCCACCCAGCTGTAAATGGGTACCTGCCCTCTTTAGGGTCAGGGAAGGTAAAGCAGCCAGGGAGAGGAGGTGGGCGCCGCCCTCAATATGCTGGCCCCTAGAGAAGATGAGGTCTCTGATGCCTCACTCTCCTACAACCGCCTAGGTTATGGAAACCCTTTCACCTTTTTTAAGAGCTGGAGACCATATCCTTTGAAATTTATACACAGAGTTTTTTCTACTTGAACCTCTGACAGAAGAGATTAATGTCCTTTTACTGGTCAATTTATCTTACATCAGTCATCACTCTGTGTGTTGTAAAAAAAAAATCAACGAAAAATCTGTTTCTGATGTGTGTTGATGGCACTGGAACCATGTGTATCGGTGATTACCTTTCCAGTGGACCATTCCAGCGACGTGGAGAGAGAGTGGCGGTGGGGGGGGGGGGGGCGTTCTGCTGCATGGGTAACATAGACCTTGGTCCCTCCGTAGACCCCCCTCCCCCCCCCTGGGGGGGATTTATGGGTGCATTTTTCTGAAACTTTGTTTATTTTAACGTTTTATGGTATATGTTACCCTCATGTAACCAGGTTATTTCAGGATATACAAGCAATTCAATATGGTAACCCTTCAGAAGGAAAATATTTAGGGGGTGAGGTTAATTTACATTATTTATATAAATATATTCTTACACATTCATATCAAATTTGGTACCAAAATAAAGGGTATCAAACAGGCTATCAACATATGTTAATGTCACCACTGCACAAGGAACACCTGTCCCATATTTTAAAAACAAAACAGAAAATTGAAATGAAAACGCCGTACAATCCTGTCCTGCCTTCAACATCTACCTGCCAAAGTGTATAACGTTTATAGGTGTGTGTGTGTGCGCGCGCATGCTGTGTGCGTGCGTGCGTGCGTGCATGTGTATGTGCGTGTGTGTGTGTGTGTGTGTGTGTGTGTGTGTGTGTGTGTGTGTGTGTGTGTGTGTGTGTGTGTGTGCATGCGAGTGAGTGTGCATTCGAATTTGTTAAAACTGTAAATTGCTGTTGATTGCTTGTGTGTTGTGTAGGTCGAATGCAAGCGCTTTGATTTGTTTTTACAAGATATAGCGCTATACAAGTTCCATGTATTATTATTATTATTATTATTATTATTATTATTATTATCATCATCTCATCATCATCATCATCATCATCATCATTATTATTATTATTATTATTATTATTATTATTATTATTATTATTATCATCATTATTATGTTCAGTGACAGGGTGGTGGATGGGTGCCATATAGTCCACAGTAGACTGCTTCTTTTCTGTCCCTTCTCCTGTGAGTGATACCCACCCTCCCCATCCAGGAACAAGTTGACTTCCATTTGTGGCCTAGAATCTGGAGGAAAAAAAACACACCAAAAATCAGCAAGTTGAGCTTTGTAGACTGCCTCTGTGTTTGAGAAATGAGTTTCCACAACATGCAACTTAGGTTCTGCCTTTACTTTTGCAAAGCATGGAGGAACATCATGTGGCTCATACTGCACTGGGCATTGGCGGTCCTGATAATGAGGAGGAGGTTCTGTCTGAGACAGAAAAGTGTCAGGCATTGTGTCCCCAGTAACCTCTTGAATGACAATGCCATGAGTGGAGTGGGTGGTGTTGGCTCCTGATGGAGTTTCTTCGTTCAGGTCAAAGTTATCCCAGCAAAAATGGATAACCTTGTTCTCTGTCAAACTCACTGTTGAAGGAAGAAGACTTGCGCACTGAAGTACAGGACTGGCCATAGCAGTCTCAAGTCGCACAATGGTTTTGTATCCAGCAACATGACCAAACCTATTCAACAGACTTATGATTTCAGAGCTGCCAGTTACATGTCTGACAGACATTCCAAGCAAAACATGTTTAGGCATTTTCCACTTCCTTCCTGTCACAGGTTAGCATATGTCCTGGGCAATTAAGGATGCCAATCTGGTGGTTTTGGGTTGCTCCATAGAACTACTCTTTCCAGATAGCAGTGTTTTCAGAAAGTCTGTGAAAATATCTGGAGGTTTAACAGCATCAGACTGAAGAAATTCTGCAGAAGGAGGCCATGGCATATCAGGTGTTGCCCTGAAAGCATCCATAATGTATCGGCGAAGAACATATGCAGATTCCTCAAGACGTCTTTCCTCTGAAGCTGCTGACACAAATGCTGTCTCAACTGCCTGACCCTGGGCAAGTTCATCACAATAAACAAGATCACTGCGGTGGTTCGGAGCCCAGAATTGAATTCTGAAGCCAAAATGTCTCATTATTTTTTTCTTTCAGTTTGTAAGTCTTGTATCCTGGGTTGTAGAAGTCAGGAGAATGTTGTTGCATGTATTCACAGTACTTCTCACCTAGCATGGTCATTCTCTCCACCTGTGAACCTCTGATTATTGCATTTTCATCATACTCGCATATGTACTCAAATGCCCTCTCGTATGCCTGTAGCCGCTCAGTAGTTTTCTGGTCTGTTGATGTTTCAGCATGCCTGTCTTCACATCTCAGATAGTCTTTTCTACAACCTTCGTGATAGTGAGCTTCACGTACTACAAGATCTGTATCTTGATAATGAGTGAAAATGTCATCTTGTTTAGTTTTGGCTGCATCCTGTATAGACTGTTCTGCTGTCTTGGTGATACATTTTCCAAGTTTTCCAAAACATGGAACCCCTTTTGAAACTTTCTTTTTAAATTTCTTCTTGCAAAAAATACAACTGTCTTTTGGAAGCAAAGGGCCTGAAGTAGCGACAGTCCTTTAGGTTTTGATGGTCCTGCAACCTCTTCACTACCTGTCTCACGCTTTCTTTTCCTGGCAAATTTCACACTTGTAAACTGTGCATAACAGCTTCTGTGATAACCATGGCGTGTAAAGTCAAAGGTCTCCTGGAATACAATTACAAATCTCATCTAGTCTATGACATGCCAAATCTGAAGAACGTCTCAAGTGAAGAGACTTTTAAATAGTTTTTTTGTGCTTTCTTCAGTTAGTGGAGTTACAGTCTTTTCTGTTATTTTGGAAATGAATTATACAAGTTCTCCCACCCCTGGAAGTTTTTCTTTTGCACTTAAATGTACTTTTGAAGGTCACTGGATGTTCATCTGCCATGTTGAAATGTTCATTTTAAACAGGAAACGTCACATGGGGAAGATGAAATACACTTTCAGTGAGAGACTGCACACTTGCCAGTGACTCCACTCTCCTCAAAAGTCTTTCCGATGAGACTGTAAACCGAGGCCCCGTGTGCGAACGTACCCAAAACGTCTTACGCACACGTTAAATCATGTTCCGCTTTTCGTAAGAGTAGGCCATTGTGTGCGGGTGGGAACAGATGAAAATATTTACACAACTGCATACACACGGGGACTGGATGAAAAAAGCACATGAGTGCTTATTCCATTATCCTCGATATAAAAGAATAAATAAAAATAAAAATAAATAAAATGACCTGAAACATGATGGTTAAAATGGATACTAAAAGTACTACTCAACAGTTTGCCTTATCCCCAACGTTTGTGGTGGAGGACGCGGAACTGAAAAGAACAACGAATTATGACCACGCCTTGTTCTATTTTTAGATGTATGTTATCGTGTGTCACTTGCATGTGCTGTGGTGTGTGTGTGTGTGTGTGTGTGTGTGTGTGTGTGTGTGTGTGTGTGTGTGTGTGTGTGTTACACGCGTGCACATGCGCGCGACTGATCTGCATATTATGTGTAATTTCTTGAGGAAAAAAAAAAGAAACTCAAAAAAATCATAGACTCAAGGGGCTGTGGTTAATACATCCTCTTCGTTAATTATACATATGGCTGTTGCAGTACTTATTGTGTGTTACAGACATTCTCTGATCAATAATAACAGCTTGATCTAGACTTATTTGTTCATACTTTGTGGAACATACTGATAGTTGGGTACATTTCTGGCACCGGACACACAAGGCGTGAGATGAGAAAGTGCCGCTCAACTGATGGTGAGAGAACGGAACAGCGCTGGGCTGTGGTTGAGTGGTAAGACAGATTTCAGTCGCGTGCGGTTTGGACAGCCGCGCATTAAAGTCATCACTGTAGTTTTGTTTTAAATATGTCAGCAAAGAAATGTGCCTACATAATCGGGAAAATTATACTAGATGCTATTCACAATAAAATTATGAGAAGTTAAGCCAGATTTTGTGCAAAAATCACAGCGTGAACATCCCTACCCCAAAAACCTAAATATAGGGCGCAAAGAGGGGAAAATGCACTGTTAATACACCTCTCACTCCTGAAATAACCTGTATCCCAGAGGGTAACATGTCAAATGTTTCTACCAACATCATAAGCTTTCAGAAAAACAAAGTCAAAAATCCCCCCCAGGGGGGGGAGGTTTCCCTCTCCTAGATCATGGTCTAACAGCTTGTCCTCCATACTTACTTACCCAGGCTTTGCGGTCTATGCTCTGGAGCGCAACTCCACAGTCTTCTGAGACTGACGGATGCCTACTACGATGGTGGTGATGCTAAAAGGTGTGTTAGACTATAATTATACTAATTCGTGAGTTCTATGTCAATTTATTAGACATATACTGATTGTCAAGACCTCCTTCAAAACCTCTGATGTTAACATGTGTTGGATTATATACTATCTTGTGAGGCCTGTTTATTTATTTATTTATTTGTTTATTTATTTATTTATCTATTTTTTTAT
>CM060318.1:2339183-2369183 GCA_030674155.1 Stramonita haemastoma
ACATACATACATACATACATACATACATACATACATACATACATACATACTACCATACATACATTGTGTGTTGTTGTAGTTTAATTTAAAGTCTATACCTCATGTGTGAGTGTGACCTATACCTGATTATTTATCAACACTTAATAAAGCCTTCTTATTCATTCATTTGTTAATATTTCTCTTTACTTTTTTATGCTAGGTTCAAAGTGACCAGGGTTGTATGAAACAGCAGCCCAGGACTCCTCGACCTCATTCACAACATTGCCATTGACGTCAGCAATGGCGGCCACAGAGGTAGCCAATCAGACCACTCCCATGATGGTACCGGAAACACGGTATGAGGACTTCTGGGAGGTGAAGGCCGCCATTACGCTAGAAAGGTAAACAAAGCAGATAAGGCTACACTCCAGTACTAGCTTGTGGGTCATGCAGTATCTTCTATGAGTGGGGGTCGGAAAAAAGTTTTGATTTTCACATATTTTTTAAAGTACGAAAAAATGGACTGTGCACTTCTTTTGGGGATTGAGGACATAGAGCAATACCAGGTAGTCAGGAGAAAGTTGGAAATGGTCATCAGATGAGGATTGCTTGTGTCCTACAGTGTTGACCCCCACATGCATATTGGGGTTAGGAAGCTAGCAGAGGAGAAGAACTGAGAAATAAAAAATAAAAAGTTCAAGCCTACCGAATGTGTACAAAACCACATGAGTTTATGAGTCAGAGGCTAAAGTGGTTTTTAGTTTTGTGGATGCCTTAGTAGTGTGCAGTGATATTAAGAGTCATAGTTATAGAAAAACAGAAGGAAAAGTGCGTTTTTCTAAAGTGGGTGTGTAGCCTAATGGTATTGTCTGCTTTTTCTTGCTTAGCCTGGTTATGATTGAGGTGGTACAGGTAGTCGTGTGAACTACCGTCTGTGCTGTCTGCCTGTCTGTTTGTTTGCATTGTTGATGGATTTTGTTACAGTCTAGTTTGTTAGAGCCTCATTAGTTAAGCTGGTTTGCTGTGGTTTGTGTTGAATTGTATTTTTTTCCTGTTTGTACAGAACAGATTAAAAAGCAGACGAGGCAGTGTTTTCGGGGCTATATCCCTTTGAAACTGCTACTGAGTTCTGAGAGGATGCTGTTTTAACAAAAATATCCGAAAATCGAAAATAAATGTTTTATGGTTCTGCAGTAGCAATATTTATTCACGTGTTCCTTTTATATAAAAATTATTACAATTAACTACTAGTCGCTAACGTTGCTTTCATATCACACAACACACACACACACACACACACACACACACAACACACCACACACACACACACACACACACACACACACACACACAGAGGGAGAGACAGACAGACAGACAGACAGGACAGACAGACAGACAGACAGACAGACAGACATGTATATGTATATATAATAGATATATAGAAATATATAGAGACAGAGAGACATAGAGAAATCAACGGTATCATGTAATAAAATCCCACAGCATTATGCAGAGAAGCAGAGCACGCTCTTGGAACATCTGGTGTTCAGTCACAGGAGGCAGATTAAGTGGGCATAAACAGGACAGCATGAGAACTGGACACCATGAAAACGAGGACAGCCAATACTCTCTTGTCTTTTCCTCTTTTTTTGTTTTGCCGAAGTCATATGGACAGCTAGGTTTCTGTGATGAAGGCAGCTGTACTACGCTGCAGGTCCTCCCAGTCTCCATAGAGCTTCTTGGCCACTGGGGTGATAGGGGTCAGTCAGGCCAGATCCTCTTTCGGAGTGCCTCATGTAGCGGGCAGGACTGCACCACATATTCTGTGGTCTGGCTGCCAGGTTTGAAAGGGCACTGCTCTGTTATAATACTATGTGGCCTGTGCAGAGTTCCATGAACATGACTGTGGTAATGTAGGCGGACGTTAGACATTGCCCTGCAGAGTCCTTCATATCTGCCCATTTCTCCATAGTGCCCCCCCAACTGCCCCCCCCCCCCCCCAACCCTTCCCGAACTGTCTGGCCATAGTCAGACTGCAGGGCTGTCCCGGGGCAGGAGGATGAGGGTGACTCTGGCACCGCTGTCTGTCTGAGTCTCTGCAGTTCTCCTTCCTTTCAGGGACATCATCTGCTGGCCCCGCCGACCTCTGTGGTCCTCTTGGAATGTTCAAACTACTTTAGTAATGATTCGATTATTATGATTATGTTTAGTATTGAATTTCTACCTGTACCAGTTAGAGTTTCCTGTCTTTATTTCAGAATGAAAGTATTGCCAAAAAATAATCGCAGCAGAGCATGTATGAAAAATCTTATTTCGGGATGTATTTTCTGATAGCCAAATGAATATTTCTTCTGTCCAGAATTTTTGTTCCCAGTTTGCAATCTATTTTCTGACAGCCAAATATCGCTTCTGTTGCAGAATCTTTGTTCAAAGGTCGGAATCTATTTTCAAATAGCCAAAAATACCTTTTTTGTCCAGAATCTTTTATCCATGTTCGGAATTTATTTTTGACAGCTAAGTATCTTTTCTGTCGCAGAATCTTCATTCCCAGTTCGGAATCTTTTGTCTGATAGCCAAATAATTAGGCCTGTCTGTTCTGTCCAGAATTTACATTCTATGTTCGGAATCAATTTTCTGACCGCCACATAATCTCTTCTGTCGCAGAATCTACATTCCATGTTCATAATCTCTTTTCTGACAGCTAAACCAACATCTGTTTTTTTGCAGAATCTTGGTGCCGGTGCTGTTCGGTGTGGGGTGGCTGGGCAACACGCTGTGTTTCGCCACCTTGGTCTTCACCAGCCTGCGCTCCACCTCCACCTGCATCTACATGGCGGCCCTCGCCCCCCTGGACTGCATCATCCTGACTCACGGCCTCTGCATGGTGCTCAGCCGCTACGTGGGCGACGCCACCTTCTTCATGCACACGGACTGGAACTGCGGCTTCCAGCACTTCATCTTCTATTTCGCCATTCACTTTGACGTGCTGGTGCTGCTGGCTATGACGTGGACCGCTTCATTGTGGTCAGGTTTCCTCTCAAAGCCCAGAGCCTGAGCACGCCCAAGTCTGCCGTCAGGGTCATCCTAGGACTAGGACTCTTCTCTTTCGCGCTCAACTTCCAGATCTTCTTCAACAGACGCTTGCTTCCCACAGGGAACGCGGACAATCCTTTAAGATGCTGGTACATTCCTGACGTGCAGTATTTCATGAACAGGATCTACACGGTGATCGACGCCACCATCTACAGCTTCGTCCCCTGTGTAGCTCTCATCACCCTCAACCTGCTCATCATCAGGCAGCTCAGGCAGTCCCTCCAGTTCAGCAAGCAGTTCACAGACTCCAACCCCCAGGGCGAGGGCGGGGGGATCCGCCAAGAAGTCGGCAGGCGGCACCAACATCACGCTGATGCTGCTGCTGATTTCTTTCGGTTTCCTGGTGCTGACGTCGCCCATCGTGATCTTCCTGACCTACCAGCGCTACTTCTGGACCAACAAGAGCACGGCGGAGAGAGCGCAGTCCCGCCTGATCCTGGCCTTCGTGGAGAGCGTCATGTACAGCAACCACGCCGTCAACTTCCTCCTCTACACCCTCAGCGGCCGCCGCTTTCGCCAGGAGCTGAAGCAGCTTCTGCAGCGATTTCCCTGCTGCTAGGGAAGACTGGGGCTGCCTGAGGTGTCCACTCTTTTATGGGGTGCGGAACAGTTGTTGTGGTTATGGTTGTACACTGAGGAATAGTTATAGCTGTCTTCTTCTCTCGTTCGCTTTACAACGTCAGGTGTGTCTGGAGAAAAAATGACATGTCCTTTCCAGCTCCTGTCATAACTGTGATGATAACTTTGAGAAGCCACCAGCAGCAGCAGCAGAAGAAGAATAGCCTAGTGATGATAATATCGTTGATGGTTAGAAACGGGGCAAAGGAAGCGTCCCACAAAATGATGTAAACCAGTGCCAGAGTTTGTTTAATGCTAGCTTTAGATGCAGTGACTGCTTAGAGGATGACATTGTTACTAGTGTTTGCTTCATTTATGGGTGGTTTGTTTTGGTTTTGTTTTTTGACTGGTAGGTTGGTTTCTTGTTGTTTTATGTTTTGTTTGGGATTTATTTTTAGTTTTGATTTTTGTTGTCATTCTTTTTTTTTTTTACCTACTCTGCTCTTGTGTAAAAGAACTCCCCCTGTGTGTGTAGTTCAAAAGCCTCTGTGTGTGTGAAATAAAAAAAAATCTCTTGTGTTTAGAGAAAACGCTTTCTTGTGTGTGAAAAAAACACTGTATTGTGTGTCTTGTGTATAAAACAATGGCTCTCTTGTGTATCAAAGGCCGCTATATGCATCTTCAAAGTTAGAGGTCACAGGTTTAATTGTGTCTTGAAGCAAGACTATTCTCTCCAAGCACTGCTAGATTCGTGAGTTAGTGGTCTGGATGCTTGCTTGTCTTGTGGGTGAGACAATAACTGGAGTGCCGTGTGCAGTAAGTAGACACTTAGTGCATCAAGATGAAGCACAAAGAAGGCAACACAACCAGTTCTTGGTCCATTCCCTTGTCTTTTATCCAGAAAGACTTAAAAGATGTATTTCCTCCACGCCGAAGTCGGATGTGCTGGGCCTGACTTGTCAGGCGCTTAACGGCAGCGCAATCATTTCTGCTTATCTGACAGATAACTATAGTTGCTGAGTGTCCGTAGAAGAAGAAGAAGAAGAAGAAGAAGAAGAAGAAGAAGAAGAAGAAGAAGAAGAAGAAGAAGAAATCCACAGAAGTGAGATTGTTTAGACAACAGTTTCTAGGGGGGGGTGGGGGGGGGGGGTTTTACAATGTTTAAAGGGAAACAACTACGCACGCACACAGACACAAAATTCAAAAGCTGAGTTTTTTCCCTTGGTAGGTAACCTGACTTTCACGCTGAAGAATTAATGTGCGTTTGTTTGTTTGTTTGTTTGTTTGTTTGTTTGTTTGTTTGTTTGTTTGTTTGTTTTTTATTTATTCATTCATTTATTTATTTATTCTTTTATTTCGAAGATAATGGAATAAGGCTCATGTGCTTTTTTTTTTTTTACATCCAGTCCCCATGCAGTTTTGTTCAATTTTGTCATCCTTCCTTGTGATTGCAAGAATGTATAAATAATATAAGAAAAAATATTCAGCCAGCGTAGTTTGGTCACATCACAGGTCATAACTCTCTTGCTAAGATTGTCCTACATGGGACACTTGAGGGAGGAAGATGCAGGGAAGGAAAGAAGAGAAACTGTAGCAAAGTATCAAAGATTGGACCCACCTTGACATTGTGGTGTTGCTACAACAAGGATGAAGACAGACGAGGCTAGAGGGAAAAAAACTGTCGTGTCCCCCCACCCCCCACCCCACCTCCCCCAAAGACCATCTTAGTCAGAGGACTGTTGATGATGATGATGGTCTTGAATTCAGTCTATAATGTTTCCAGTACAATAAAAACATAACAAGAATATACAACATAGCAAAACGTTGACAATAAGACATTCTCTATGAAAATCAACGAAGCACAACTACCATCACCACCACTAGCACCACCACTAATAATAGCTACAAAAAGAACAGCAACAACAAAGCAGACACATAAAAAAAATAATCCTGCAAAGTACACAATCCGACAATCACAAAAAATATAAGTTTTAATCCTTTCAAGTGTTTTTTTTCAACAACAACAAAACACAAAACAAACACATATAAAACTACACAGTACACAATTCGACAATCTCAGAAAATAAGTTATAATCCTTTCATGTTTCTTTCAACAAAATTCTGTTCCCTTTCCTCCCGCTTACCCCCTTCCTTCCCCCCATCTCCCTTTTATCCCGATTTTTCTTTTGCTGTTGGAGCCGGGGATGGTTTTTAGGGGGGGGGGGGGGGGGGTCTATTCAAGTGTTTATATTTTGGTTTTATTTGTCTTTTTGTTGTTGTTTTTTTAACTCTGTGTACAGCCCTATTTCAATTATATATGTCCAGCAGCAGCAGCAGCAGCAGCAGCAGCAGCAGCAGCAGCAGCAGTAGTAGTAGTATAGAGTAGTAGTAGTAGTAGTATAGTATAGTAGAGCAGCAGCAGCAGCAGCAGCAGTAGAAGCAGCAGTAGTAGTATTGACAGTAGTAGCAGCAGCAGCAGTATTCGTCGTCGTCGTCTCGTCGTCGTCGTGTCGTAGTCGTCGTCGTCGTGTAGTAGTAGTAGTAGTAGTAGTAGTAGTAGTAGTAGTAGTAGTAGTAGTAGTAGTAGTAGTATCATCATCATCATCGTCATCATCATCATGTAAAATTCTCATAATTACACTCATTCCCCAGTAGTGTTTCTGGCCCCTCAGTGTGTGAAGTGGTACAATATGTGCAATTCTGTTATTGGGACAACAGAGACAGACTGCTCATGTTGTATCATTCCCAATGACACTGAACAGTCACTGTCACGTCAGTCACGTTGTTCAGTCACTGTCATTGTCACTGTCGTTGTCATTGTCTTGCATTGTCACTGTCATTGTCACTGTCATTGTCACTGTCATTGTCACTGTCACTGTGTTGTCATTGTCACTGTCATATCATGTCATTGTCACTGTCACTGTCACTGTCATTGTCACTGTCATTGTCACTGTCACTGTCGTTGTCACCGTCACTGTAACTGTCTTTGTCAGACACTGTTCCACTACCACTGCTGCTCCCCGGGTAAAGGTGCCATCTTCACCTTAGTTCTTTCTCTCTGTCTGCTTGACTACCTGTCTATTGTCTGTCTGTCTATCACTGTCATTTTCTCTGTCTGTCGGTCTAGACTGCTTGTCTGTCTGTCTGCTTGTTTGTCTGTTGTCACTGTTGTTTTCTCTGTATAGCTTGTCTCTGTCTTTGTCTTTCAGTCTGCTTGCTTGTCTGTCTGTCTGCTTGTCTGTCTGTCTGACTGCTTGTTTGTCAGTCTGTCCCTGTCGTTGTCTCTGTATGCTTGCCTCTGTCTCTGTCTCTCAGTCTGCTTGTTTGTCTGTCTGACTGCTTGTCTGTCTGTGTCTATCTCTGTTTGGGATATAGCTGATAGCCTGAAGTCAGGCTTATATCAATTTAACAAAATAAAGGCAATCCCCTTTATCTGGAGATAAACTGTCGGGCCAGGAGACCTACCTACACAGTGATTGAAATTTATTATCAGTCCAGTTTTGGAGAATGCAAAGTGGTCAGCTGGGTCAGTGAAAGGGGCAGTGTTGGCAGATGTTTAGGGATTATAAATCAATGTTATCTCTTGTCTTTCTTTCCTCATCTAATTCCAAGGTATGTGGCCGTCTTTAGAATAGTATAGTATCTGACTAGGCTATACAAATGGGGTTTTACGTCCTTCGGGTTCCATAGGCACTGTCCCTCGTCAGCACATGGCTACTGCTGAGCCCGTGACAGTGTTCACACCGAGGAACAAAGAACACATAGGCTAACAGGCTTGCGACCTCGGCCCTCCACCGTTCCCCCTCCATGTGGGACATAAATAGTATCTGACGTCAGCCAGTCGGAGTATTTATAGCCCTGATGCATTGTTTGGTGAAAACTTTAGGAGGACGTTAAGCCCCATAGTTTGGTGAAAAAGCCTTCAGGTGTTGAGTTTTAATTTTTTTTTTTTAATCGAGGATAATGGAATAAGCATTCATGTGGTTTTTTTCATCTAGTCTCCATGTGTATGCAGTTTTGTAAATCTTGTCATCTTTGGTGTGTGTGTGTGATGTGTGTGTGTGTGTGTGTGTGTGTGTGTGTGGTGTGTGTGTGTGTGTGTGTAAGTGTGTGTGTGTAAGTGTGTGTGTGTGTGCAAGTGTGTGTGTGTATGTGCATACGTGCGTGTTGTGTGTGTGTGTGTGTGTGTGTGTGTGTGTGTGTGTGTGTGTGTGTGTGTGTGTGTGTGTAAGTGTGTAAGTGTGTGGTGTGTGTGTGTGTGAGTGTGTGTGTGTGTGTGTGTGTGTGTGTGTGTGTGTGTGTGTGTGGTGTGTGTGTGTGTGTGATGTGTGAGTGTGTATGTGTTGCTGTCACTGAAGCCAAGATTCTGCTCTCTGAATTGGTCGTATATCAACTTGATTTTTTCACGTTACTACCATCCCTGTAAGATTGGGGATACCACATTCAATTCAATTCAAACATTTTATTATCTCAAAAACACAGAAATGCATGTGGGTTACAAGCTGTACGTAGAAAAATAAATAGGAAACACGTTTATGACAGACGAATGACACAGAACAGTATGCAACCCTTAACTGGGACACACTACAAGACAATACATATTACCAATACTACCACACATACTGCAGTACAATGCTTGGGATGACAGGGACAATGATAGTGTGGCAGCAGAGTGATCATCATCAGCATTGTCATCATTTTCATCAGTCCCCTAACACAATCATGATCATGAGGGAGGGGGGAGAGGGGGGTGACAGTAAGCATATAGATTGATACTTGGCTTGTCTCTATGACTAGTAGGTCTGTGATTTTATTGGTTTGTGTATTTTAAATTTTGGAGGTTTGCTCTAAATGTTTAAGGCTTTTTTTTTAAACCGACCCAGATAAACTGGTAATTTGTTACAACTCTTATAATTGCCACGCTGCATTTGCACATAATACATGTGCTCTCTCTCTCTCTCTTTTCTCTCTCTCTCCTCTCTCTCTCTCTCTCTCCTCTCTCTCTCTCTCTCTCTCTCTCTCTCTCTCTCCTCTCACCACACACACACACACACAACACACACACACACACACACACACACACAGTTTGGATGGGGGAGAGAGAGACAGAGACAAAGAAATGACATATTCAAGGGCGATCACCTATGCACTCACAAAAAGTGTGCAGCTGACGCAGTTCTTTCCCTTGGACAGCTCACTGTCACAGCAGTATGTCATGTCGACTGTCAGGCACTGTGGACTAGCTGACAGTAAGTGACACATGCTACACACAGCCTTTACTGCCCTGCATGCTGGACAGAGCTACAGATGCGAGATAATCCAGAGATAACACACTCCAGATAGCATTATCTGCGTACAAACAATAAAGCATGTGTGCTGAGTGCTTGCTGGATGGTGTGTGAGCCAGTGTGTGTGTGTGTGTGTGTGTGTGTGTGTGTGTGTGTGTGTGTGTCCTCTTTGTGTGTGTGGTCTGTCTTTGTGTGTGTGTCCATCTTTGTTTGTGTGTCGGTCTTTGTGTGTGTTCGTTTGTATCATATGCTTTGTTTTTCTTGCATTACTTTATTTTTATTGTGAGGGTTGGATGGGAAAAAAGTCTTGTTACATGATTACCCTGTGAAATAAAATTGCGTTTCCCTTTATGTTTTAAAAGCCTGGTGATCTGACGGCAGGGTTGAAGCCATCATGGAGCGCCCCTTTAAGGGGATTTTACCCTGGAGTGGACAACAGTGCTGACTCTACTACCCCGAAAGCCATATGCAATGCATGCAGAACACTTTACATACACACCTTAAAAAGAGATTTCGGAAGAGTAGGACTTAAACTTTTTCTGGTTCCAATAACATGTTATCTTATCAACGGTATTTACTGCCTGTAAGAACACACACACACACACACACACACACACACACACACACACACACACACACACACACACACACAGAGTCACACACACACACACACACACACACACACACACACACACACACACACACACACACACACACACACACACAAACACACAACATACAATATATATATATATATAATATATATATATATATATATTGCAGCATTTATCTTACTCAAGTTCACTTGCTTCTATTTGTTATCTTTTAGTATGTATAGTTCAAGCAGTTTCTGATGGTTAGACCTGTTTTGTTGTTTTTTCTATTATCCTCCATTCACCTGTCCACACAAACACACCGACTCTTTTTTTTCTTTCCCCCAATCATTTGTCTAAAATCACTTTTTAGTGGATAGATATTAAATTGAAGACACACACACACACACACACACACACACACACACACACACACACACACACACCACCCTCCTCTCCTCTCTCTCTCTCTCATCATCTCTCTCACTCTCTCTCTCTCTCTCTCTCTCTCTCTCTCACAGACAGGGGGGCGATAGCCTATGGTCAGAACATTGCGCTGGCAATTTGAAGACCCGGTTCGAGTCCGGTGGAGGAAATTTTCTTCTGGAGTTAACATCAGTGCTGACTCCACTCTCCCCAAAAGTCCTCGATGAGACTTAAACCGAGGCCCCGTGTGCGAGCGCACGCAGAACATCTTGCGCACACGTTAAATCCTGTTCCGCTTTCGTAAGAGTAGGCCATCGTGTGCCGGTGGGAACAGATGACAATATTTACAAAACTGCATACACACGGGACCAGATAAAAAAAGCACATGATTGCTTATTCTGTTATCCTCGATATAAAAGAATAAAAATAAAATAAACACACAGACACACAGACACACACACACACACACACATACACAAAGCCACTTTACAACATCACCCCCACCCCAACCCCCACCCCACCCCACACACCCACACACACACCCCCTGAATAGATTCCAACCTAAACAAAGTGGACTTCACTCCACCCCCTACTCACCAACCATCAAAAGCCTCTCACATACGGCAAAATCTCTCTCTCTCTCTCTCTCCTCTCTCTCTCTCTCTCTCTCTCTCTCTCTCTCTCTCTCTCTCTCTCTCAAAGCCACTTTACAACATCACCCCCCCACCACCACCACCCCACCCCACACACACCCTGAATAGATTCACAAAATGGACTTCACTCCACCCCCTACTCAACATCACACACTGCAAATTCCTTCAGGCATAGCTACCTCCTAGTCACAAGACGAGGCCCAGACGACGCCACCCATTGTGAAGTAGGGGCAGTTGAGAGACGAGGAGGAGGCGGTGACGGGAAGGTGTGAGCCTTACTCCTTGTGACAACAATAACCTGGAGCCACAGACCAGCTGACGAGGGTCCAAGCACCCAGGTGTTATTGTGGTTGTTCAAGAGTGTTCTCATCAGCTGTGAGAATTGGGGGTGGGTTATATGGCTGGGGCTGTTGGGTGGGGGTGGGGGAGGTATGGGGATGGGGAGAGGGGGGCTCTTTAGTAAACTGTTGGGGCCCCGGGCAAGATACCTCTATGAGGAGCACACCTACCTCACCTTCATCACTACAATGTATGGCTAAGAGAGGGGGAGGGGGAGAGGGAACAGGGGTGGGGGTGGTAGTGGTGGCTTCTGAAAAGAAAATCCCACAGGTTCAGACCTTTGGCTGGGTCAATTAACCCACTGGAGGGTAACCCACAATGGCACGCTCCTCACTCCCTACCAGCCCCCCCCCCCCCCCTACCAAGCCCCCCCCCCCCTCCCCCCTCACTCCCTACCAGCCCTCTTTTTATTGTGACTTCTGATTTTTGTCTTCTGATCGAGTGCATTTTTATTACCTTATCATATATAGTGTCCTTATTCTTGTGTGTTGCTTGGTACTGCGTAAAATTTTATTGTTTAGTATCTTTTCATCTTGATGTATCCCTGAAAAGGGCGGGGACTGGATGTAAAAAAGCACACGAGTGCTTATCTATTATCCTCAAATAAAATACTTTGCCTTGCCTTGCCTTGCCTTGCCTTGCCTTGCCCCCCCCCCCCCCCCCCCCCCCCCCCCCCCCTGGAAGGTTCTTCAAGTAAAATTATTGTCTTTTCCAGAATTCTCTGATATGGGGGCTGTGGTCAGAAGCCAGAAAGTCAGAGGTCCCACACTTTGGCAGTTCTCCCACTTCAGCACCTCGGGCAACCCCAAAAATAGAGGGTCAGTGTGAAAGTAGCCCTCATTTATAGTTTTAACCTGCTGTCCCAGGAGAGATTTAATGCAGGGTGTACTGGATACGTACTTCCAATGCCTCTCTCTCTCTCTCTCTCTCTCTCTCTCTCTCCTCCTCTCTCTCTCTCTCTCTCTCTCTCTCTCTTCTCCTCTCTCTTTTCATTTTTGTCGGGATGTAGGTAGCAAGAGTCTACATGCCCACCGAAAATTGTTTTAGACTCGAAAATATGCAATTTCTTATTTTGTTTTTCTTATTAAAATATTTTCGTATCCATCGGTTCACGTTGGGCTAATACGCGATGCTTAGAATTCCCTCCCCTGACCTTAAAAAAACACTGTTGTCTTCTTTAAAACTACTAAATTTCAAAACGGAATGTCGCCCCATGTTTTGAATTGCCTCCCTTAGCAAAAGCACTGTTGCCTTCTTTGTTCTTACTAAAATTCATAAAGGACCAGTTGTTTCAGAGGAGTTAACTAAAGAAACACACAACATATATATATATTTTTTTTAATTCTTTTATATCAAGGATAATGGAATAAGCACTCGTGTGCTTTTTGACATCCAGTTCCAGTGTGTATGCAGTTTTGTAAATGTCATCTGTTCCCACCGGCACACGATGGCCTACTCTTACGAAAAGCGGAACAGGATTTAACGTGTGCACAAGATGTTCTGCGTGCGTTCGCACACAGGGCCTCGGTTTATAGTCTCATCCGAAGGACTTTTGGGGAGGGTGGAGTCAGCACTGCTTTTCAACTCCAGGGGAAAATCCCCTCGACCGGGGACCGGGAATCGAACCCGGTCGTCCAATTGCGAGCACAATGTTCTGACCACTAAGGCTATCCCGTCCCCCCCCCCCCCCCTCCCCCCCCTGAGAGAGAGAGAGAGAGAGAGAGAGAGAGAGAGAGAGAGAGAGAGAGAGAGAGAGAGAGAGAGAGAGGGCAAGGCAAGGCAAGGCAAGGCAAGGCAAGGCAAGGCAAGGCAAATTCTTTTATTTGAGGATAATAGATAAACACTCGTGTGCTTTTTTACATCCAGTCCCCACCCTTTTCACAGAGAGAGAGAGAGAGGGTGGAACGATCTACTACGAAGGGCAGAAGACCGTGGGGAGTGGAGGAAGCTGGTTGCAAAATCTTCAGTTGTGTCCCCACGGTCCACAGAACTACGGTACATGATGGTGAAGGTGTTGTATTGCTTTTTTTTGTTGTTGTTGCTTTTTTGTTTGCTTTCAACTGGGAAAAGAAAAATCTATTGCTCTGTTATGTTTGATATTATAAGATTTTTTTTTAAAAAGAAAAAAAAAAACGCCCAATGTGGGGCTCGAACCCACGACCCTGGGATTAAGAGTCCCATGCTCTACCGACTGAGCTAACCGGGCTCCTGCATTCATGCGAAAAAAGACTAAATATAACCCGAGCATAGGCCTATATATCCTAACCGTTTGACTGTGTGGGGTTGTTTCATCATTTTCTTTCCCACTATAAGAGAAGTTTCCCTTTACATTTTACTACAGTTTCTGTCTCTTCTTTGTCAATGAAAATTTGGACTAATGCTTGTTATGAAAGGTGGTTTTGTTGCCTGCCAATGCAAAGCCTATCGGGGCCTATGACGATTTTTTTTTCGTTTTAAAGTAAAGATAGAACAAAAAAGTTTAACTGTCATAGCCTAGCTTGAGGTTTTTCCCCTGCTTTCAATTGTTTACTTTCCTCACGGTCTCTATGCTGAATAAACTTTTCTTCTGAGGTCAAAGATCACAGAAGTGTGCGCTGTGCCTACAGCAAATATGATTTATAATTCAGCAGACCTACCTTGGGATTGCCAAGTCTTCGGGTGCTTCAACGGTCGCAAAAGGCCTTCAGGATAGACTAGACTTGGATTCTTGTCGAGACAATGGGTTAGCCTAGGCTACCTCTGTTCCCACACAGTTCGACGTAGCAACGCAGTTCTGGTAACTTGCACTCTGTCACAACTTTTCAGCACCAAAAACATCAACCTACTTTGTCACAACTTTTCAGCACCAAAAACACCAACCTACTTTGTCACAACTTTTCAGCACCAAAAACATCAACCTACTTTGTCACAACTTTTCAGCACCAAAAACACCAACCTACTTTGTCACAACTTTTCAGCACCAAAAACACCAACCTACTTTGTCAACTTTTCAGCACCAAAAACATCAACCTACTTTGTCACAACTTTTCAGCACCAAAAACATCAACCTACTTTGTCACAACTTTTCAGCACCAAAAACATCAACCTACTTTGTTACAACTTTTCAGCACCAAAAACATCAACCTACTTTGTCACAACTTTTCAGCACCAAAAACATCAACCTACTTTGTCACAACTTTTCAGCACCAAAAACATCAACCTACTTTGTCACAACTTTTCAGCACCAAAAACATCAACCTACTTTGTCACAACTTTTCAGCACCAAAAACATCAACCTACTTTGTCACAAACTTTTCAGCACCAAAAACATCAACCTACTTTGTCACAACTTTTCAGCACCAAAAAACATCAACCTACTTTGTCACAACTTTCAGCACCAAAAACATCAACCTACTTTGTCACAACTTTTCAGCACCAAAAACATCAACCTACTTTGTCACAACTTGTAACTCAAGTCAGAAAGTTGACAAAAATCTTTCCGATCTTTAGTCTTTCGGATGAGACGATAGCACATCACTATTTAGCGCACGTAAAAGAACCCACAGCAACAAGGGGGTTGTCCCTGGCAAAATTCTGTAGAAAAAAGCCACTCTGATAGGGAAACAAATACAGTTGCATGCAGGAAAAAGAAAAAAAAAATGGGTAGGCGCTGCACATGTGGCGATGCGCTCTCTCCCCGGGGAGAGCAGCCTGAATTTCACTCAGAGAATTCTGCCGTGACATAAAGTGGTACAAAACACACAAAAAACAAAATACAAAAATGTATGAGGAGCTTCTAAAATGCTGAAGTAGTGCATTATATTGAACTCATTGATTACAGATAGATCTATGGTTTTTTTTTTTCTTTCTTTCTTTTTTTTTTTGTTGGGGGGGGGGGGGGGGGGGCTATTGCAAATTGCAACGAACTAGGCCTATGTCGAGGGACACAGTTCGTTGCAAGTTGCCATGAACTGGGTTCCTACATCGAACTGTGTCGAGCCCCTTCCATTTCTTCTATAGCCTAGCCTATAACAAAGGGTAGGGAGGAGTTTAGGAAACTTTTCTTTCTTTTCTTTTCTTTTATTCTTTTATATCCAGGATAATGGAATAAGCCCCTTCCATTTCTTCTATAGCCTAGGCCCTAGGCCTAGCCTACACCAAAGGGGAGGGAGGAGTTTAGGAGACTTTTCTTTCTTTTCTTTTCTTTTATTCTTTTATATCCAGGATAATGGAATAAGCACTCTTGTGCTTTTTTTCATCCAGTCCCCGTATGTGCCCGTGATGAAGTCGAATGAAAATAAATCATAAATATACATTTCATCATCTTCACCAGTATCATTACTATGATAACAATGAGACCAAGATAAAGAATAGGCCTTGTAATGAATGATAGGAATGATGACGATGGTGGTCACAACAGCGCCCTGATTTACCTTACGTTATTCTTGACGAACAAACTCTAGCCTAGTTTGGAAACATTCCAGTGGACATGAAAGGCTGACTGAACCGCTTGATGCAGGGGTTAGTGCCTTGGGTTACGGATTGAGAGGTAGTGGGTTCGAATTCCATAGGAGTCATAGGGATTTTTTCCCCCTTGACTTCGGCCAGTTCCTACGGAGAGTGAGTGTGCTATGGGCTCATTGGGAAGACTGGGACCACACAGTCGAGCTTCATCCACTTAAGGCTGCAATTTTGAGAGTTACTTAAACTACCTGACCAGCACTGCAGGTATCTGTATCTCTCGGGGCCCCAGTTGACTCTGGGATATATTATGATAGTAAGAGCAGAGCACAGCTCTGTGACATGTCTCAAAGCAGATGCACATCCATGGTCAGCATTGATACATCACCCTCATTCATCGTTATTGATCATCATGCAATAAAAGAAAATTGTCTGGATTTGGTGGCTCACAAAAGAAAGATGAGGCAGCAACAACAACAAAATAAAAAGGAGGAGAAGAAAAAGGAAAAAAAGAGAGAATGCTGACTGAAATGTAGAGTTGGTTCCTATCTCTTGGTAAACCACATCCACACAGAACACAGTATGTTGACTGGATTCATGCTGATTTTTCTTTTTTTTTAATTTTAATTCCACTGAATTATTTCCAAACAGCAGTCAGTGTGGGTACAGTAACTCTACAGCAAAACGGAAACTATAACCCCGTAAAAAAAATCCAGTAAAAAAACAATAGATCAAGGGATGACAAAAATTTACAAAACTAGCATACATACTGGGATTACGTTAAAAAAAAAACAATAAAAAAAACATAAGTGCTTATTACATTATCCTGGGAATAAAAGAAAAAATACAGAAGTGAAAAATAAATGTCAAAACTCTATGAGTACACTCATCAAATCAGTTCATGAACACTCTCTCTCTCTCTCTCTCTCTCTCTCTCTCTCTCTCTCTCTCTCTCTCTCTCCTCTCTCTCTCTCTCTCTCTCTCTCTCTCTTTCTTAATGTCAAGTGAGATCTGCAAAAAGTTTCACAATGACGTATTCCTGAGACTGACACATGTCAGTCTATATGTCATTATGACACCCCCTTCCCCATTTTCTGAGGAAGGTAAAGGGAAATATGGGGAACAATTAGTGTCTAGATATGCAAATCTTCCAGAACATATTTTCATATCTCACATCAAATATATAAAAAAAAAAATTAAAAAAAAACGTTCTGTCTTTCAATAAACCCACTCACTCTGAATCTTCCAAGGTTACTTTTACCTATCACACCAAAAAAGTAAAAAGTGTCCTGCCTTTTAATAAACCCCGTCACTCTAAATCTTTCACTCACAGATTTACAGAGATCAATGATGCCAACTCTAGCCTGAAAGGAAATGGCATCACATCATGGTTTACTTTAAGGGCATACTTCACAATGCCTTTTCCCACAAGATGTAGTGTGAAGTATGTGGTTTGCTGTATGAAGTCCGATGCCAAGCGCTTTCCAAAAAAAATCCTACAACTTTCTGTGAGCTTCTACTGCTAATATTCAGTTTTCAAAATACATGGCTGACATTACCAAGCAGTTTTCTCAAGTTATGCCTATATCGGCACCAAATTATTCAATAAATTTGATAGCAACATTTATAAAGCTTGCACACACACCCTTTCCATAAGTCTGATGAAATGATTTTGCGTCACTCTGCACAGGTTTATTATAATCCATGCTTTGGGGAAAACTTGATTTACAATAGGTTAAGGAGTGCCTGAGCATTCTAAAGGCATTTGAGTACCTCTGTACATTGTCAGTGAGTTGATTACATTTGAGTGTAAAAAACAGAGGGGAGGGGGTGAGACACTAGAGAGGGGTAGCAAGAGAGAGGACAGAGAAAAGGTGTATAAAATCATGTAGCTCCCCTCACATCTACACCACCAGTCAACAAAAACACATTATTCCACAACAAACAAGCAACAATAAGAAAGCTGTAACCTATGCCCGCCCCTTTGTGAAGGGCAGTCATAGCATGGAACTCTGAACAGAGGCCTTGGTCAATTTCTGAAATATTGTCATTGTTTCTAGTGGAATGAATAGTTTTATTCAGCTATGGAACACACATGAAAATGACCAGCATTTTGGAGTCATTGCAAGTTGTCTGAAGTTTCATTGTTTGCTGCCAGCGGCTACCCAACCCTAACTCCAGTTGTTTTTAGGCTGAAGGGGAGGTAGGCTTCCCAATGCTCTGACCAGCATGACACAATGACCGACCAACTGACTTTTTAGTTATTACACCACTTTTGAAATAGTTTCAGACCACATTGTGTCAAACCAATAGTTTTTTTAAAACACAGAAGTGACAAAAAGCTAAACTACAGCCATGATAATCTTTACAGCCAGAAAGTACAGACACCCTGAGTAAGTATGTGCCAAATATCAGCTTGACTTTTGAGCAAATTGTGTATTTTACTCATTTAAAAAAAGGCAGTTGGGTAGTCAAGTGCCAGTGGTGTGTGCTCACCACCTAACCTTTCTTCAGTTGCACATTTAATTGTGTACAAGGTTGATATGACATCCATGAAAAATGGAAGTAATACTGGTTACATGAAACAATTTTTGTTGATCTCCTAAAGGGGACATGCAACATTTTCTCCACTCTTAAAAGCAAAAATTTTTTAAAGTTCATGCTACTGGCAAATGGGTTTTCCAGTTCACTTTTCATGGGAGAAAAATCAACTGGAAAGCAGCTTTAAATGTATATTTCAAAATAATGCACATAAAATTAGTTTTGACCCTGAAGTAATAAAATAGGGGGAGGGGGTCAAATGTCAAAATATGTGATGGAAAAGGAGATAAGTGGAAAGAGCAAATACTTTAAATACAAGACTGACTGTCCACCAGCATTCCTTGCTGAAATGTATTTTCTTTATCAAGTTCAAAGCACACAAAAACCCAAACATTCATACACCTAAATGTGTCATATAACTGCTTGTTTATAGTTTACTACTCGCCACTAAAACCCACACAAGCACAATTTTCTAGTTTCACACAACCCAGGTTTGATGAAAACACAAAAGTTAAGAGAAGGGCTGAACAAAAACGACCCAAACCTGTACCACACTGCATTATCAGTGATCTGCTAGAATACATTTCACAACATTTGGTACACTGAAATTTTGGAATATACACATTTAAAGTGAAGTTTTATACTTGCAGAAAAACACTTACAGTAGAATGGTTGGACAAATCCAAGAAAGCTGACAAGAAATGCAACAATTAGTCTAGGGCTGATTGATGTGAAATATGTCATTTTAGTCTTGCATATACCACCATTTTTTTATGGGGCCTCTAACCTTTTCCTCATCTCTTTTGTTTTGTTTTCGTCTCTTTTCCGTTTGTCTCCAATTTTTTTTTAAAAAAAGGTCATTGGGCCTCTATACAAGACTTTCCATTTCATTTCCTTTTCAGATTTAACAAAAACAAAACAAGATAGGCTGTAATTAATACATTTGACAACTGCAAATCATACTGCTGGGGGAGATGCAGATGGAGCAGTCTATCAATGGGCTGGGAGTGCTATGACCTGGGTAAGAGCATGTCCCTGAGTTACAGCAAGGCAAAAGACAAGGAAATCAGGGAACAGAACACATCAATAACATACCTGCAGTCATGATCAACGAATAACATAAAAGGCAAACAGTTATACCACATTTTGTAGAATAAAAGATAACGGTAAAAGTGTTTCCATAACAATGTGGTCGTTGGGGAGGGAGGTAACAGACCTCAGCTTCTCTAGGGGCCACCATATTGAGGGTGGCGCCCATCTCCTCTCCCTGGCTGCTTCATCTTTTCTGTCCCAAAAGGGGGCAGGTACCCATTTACAGCTAGCTAGATGACTACTGAAGCAAAGATGCACTAACGGTTACTCATCTGCTTGGTAACCATGCTCAATGCTGCTTAGCCTTGGCTTTTGTAAAGCGAGTGTTCTGATCACCGAGCTATAGGCACCCCAATGACAAAACGAAAAATAATGAACTCAAGGTTTAACATATATGCCGATTGTTTTCACAAATCAAATTATCGCAATTTCTTTCTTCATGCAACATTTTTATACCTCCTACATCTCCATCCTTTAAAAAAGCAATGGCGAGTTGTTCTTTTTAAGTCAGTGTTGGTTACAGAAGCAAAGCCAGCTGTTTCTATAAACTTAACAGACATACAGAGTTTTAACTTCATGGTATTTGGGTAACTGTTATTCTCCACCTACCCCCACTCCCAAAATAAAAAAAAACACCCACACACGAATGTGAAACCTTGGGTAGGCAGCACAGTGTAGCCTACACTGGTGATGATAAATACCTGAGGTAGACCATTCCCTAGATAACCCTGTCACACAAATCCTATCAAAAACACACACACACACACACACACACACACACACACTCTCTCTCTCTCTCTCTCTCTCTCTCTCTCTCTCTCTCTCTCTCTCTCTCTCTCTCTCTCTCTCTCTCTCTCTCTCTCTCCTCAAATGCCATCTACTCCTGCTTTTCAATAACGCCCCATTTCTGCAATGCATTATCACAGTTTTCCAGCACTTTCCCCCAATGATTATTCATAAATGCATTCTAAAACCAGCATCGGCTTTTTTTTAGATAAACTTTTCTAAAATGCACACCCTTCAACTGATTATTCCATCATTCATTCGAAACCCAACAACCTTCGACTTCTGTTTTTAGAGGGAACTTTTTTCTAAAAGCCTACCCACCTCCACACACCCCTGAACCTAATCAGAAATATGCCTGTCCCCTATCCCCATCCTCAGTCTTTACACCTCTTTCCCCATCACTATATACCAGAATATTGTAACATTCCTCCCTCTTCACTAGCATCCCTTTTTCCAAAAAATTATTCTCGTGCCCCTCCCTCCTACCCACCCGAAGAAGAAAATGTGTAGCCACTGTGTCAGCATATACCATTATCCACCTGCCCTTTGTGTCCACATGTGGGGCCAGGGTTAGTGTTGAGGTTATTGTTAGAGTTAGTGTTAAAAGTTAATAGGCGGTATGGGTTGTCTGTCAGATGGTCTGTCTGAATGTTAGAATTCATGTGGACACAATAGCACGTGGACAACTAGTATGTAGCTAAAGACAATGCTACCCACATATTAAAACCCACCCCGTTTCTGTATGAACACTTATTCGATTATCCTTGAAATACAAGTTTAGATAATAAAGAAATAAACGGTCTGTAGCTGGCAATAGCAGGAAGTTTTAAATCAGAATCACCAGTTCTGTCAAAAACCAAGGCTATACATTGGACATGGTGTCCACAAATTTCCAGTTTAGCTGTCAAAATATTTCAGCCCCCCCCCCCCCCCCCCAAAAAAAAAAAAAAGAAAAAAAAAGAAAGAAAAAGCATGTAAGAAAAAAGTCTACCAGCCAGCCCTCTTTTTGTGTCCCCACTTCTCTCAAAGTGTATCCAAACCCCTACTAAACACCCGTGCCCTCTCCTTCCAACTTGATGCCTCCACCCCACAACTACCCCCCCCCCCCCCCCCTCTCTCTCTCTCTCTCTCTCTCTCTCTCTCTCCTCTCTCTCTCTCTCTCTCTCTCTCTCCTCCTACAACACTAATGTTTCATGAAATGAATTCTAAAATAAAGTCTACTATAACTACCATAAAATCTGACTGATGTACTTGATACCACACAGGAATGGTAGGCCTGTACCCCTGGCAAATCATTACACAGACTTGCTCACAATACTGGAAAACTTGTTGCCAACTCAATCCACAAAAAGCCTTTACTGCCCCAATACCTTAGTGGTGGCCAAAGCGCAAATTTCACAACAGCAATGAATAGTTCTGATGTCTAGGATATTTTCAAAAAAAAAAATTTTTAGGATTTTTTTTTTTTAGCAAATCTGTCTACTTCAGCCAAAATCAAAGTCGATTTGATCGCCTATTTTTCCAATTCTCTTTTTGTTGTTGTTGTTGTTGAGGTATCTAACACTTTACTTCCCAACGACCATTTGGGTTATAGAAATCTTTTACCTATTTTCTAATGATTGAAAAAAAGATCACTAAAAAAATTAAAAAGCATTGTCATTCAGCATATAAGCCACGAGCAGGAGCATAAAGAGACATTGACAGAAATAATTCTCTATTTTTTCATTGGCTTTAAAAAAAAAAAAAGAAGTTTACTACTTTGTCTAATTTTGCCATTCTTCATCAGTGGTACTATGTACACTTTCTCTCCTTGAAAAAAAAAACAAAACCTTAAGCACATCTCCAGTAGGTATTGATCGGCTACTCTGTTCTTTTGCCACCTTGCCACACATGGGGGGAGGGGTATAAGGTCTTAGAGTATTCTGATAAAGTTCTTGAAAAGTCATTTCATTTTTCTCCAAAAGGCGGCATCTTTTAACCACAGAATCAGGGTGAACCATATAATTAAAACAAAAGTATGTTTCCAAATATTTATGACATATACTCATACAAAGCCATAAAATAAACAAACAAACGCTTCTTATTCCAATCTATTATACTTATGTTCCAACTTTAAGAGCTTCATTAATTTAGGATTTTTGTATTACAGAAGCAATCTTTTCTAGAATATGTAGGCCATTTTTTTTAGGAATTGTCTGCAACACCAAGTTTTTTGTTTGTCTGTATTTTCTATTTTACAAACTAGATCTAGATGCATTCAAAATAGTGAAAATCTAATGCACTGTTTTAGTGATAAGCTTGCGCAGAGGATATTGTTGTTTTTTTTAATTAATTTTTTGTACAATGTGAAGTTCCATCTTGACCCCCCAAAATTTTGCAAGTCTGTTTCTATGGGACTGTATAGAGAATCATCTGCTCAAAATTCATAATACTATTATAATATTCACCAATCTTCTATGGTCATATGTTTTGAATGAGTTAAAGAAAAATAGATACATCTATAATGTATGAAATACTCTTTCCCTGTGTCTGGTAATATTTTTCAAATCAATCAGAACTGTTGAAAAACATTGGTTTTGTACAGTAATGTTACAAAACAAAAGTAATTTTTTAAAACTATCTGCACAGCCCAGTGAAAGCAGACATGTTAAAATATACACAAGCTGGGAGGTGTCAAGAAACCTGAGCCTAAATAAAAGATTTGTTTAAAGCTAGTCAGACCTAACAATTTACATAAAAATATGAAAAAAAAACAAAGAGCTCAATCACAGAGAACAATGTCACGTAGGCTTTAGTTCTAAATCTCAACACACCATTTTTTAGTGGTACATATCATGCATGAGACAACCATTCTCAATAATTGAACATGAATTTTCCATTGCAACTGTTACAGTAAGACTGCATAGAATAAATGGTAGCAAGTTTTCTAAAGCTTCACTACACAAGTTTTAGCCAACTTACAATAAATAAAGTCTTGCATCCCATCAAAAAGTCACTGAATCCTGTCTTAGCTCGCACAACACATGCAGGGTTTTTTTTCACCTCTTCAGACTTGCCAGAACTACACAAACAGAATACACAGAGTTGCTGTGAATTAAAATTTTTTTAAAAAAAACAACGTTTACACCACATGAATCAACCCATCTTGTATCTGGAAAATCCGAGAATCAACATTGTTTATAAGTGGCAGGGGGGGGGGGGGGGGTCACTTAAATATTGCTGAACTTATTCTGTATCCCCAAAGCCTCATAAACTGATGATAAATTCGAAGCCCAAACCAAATACTTTTGAAAATAACGGCACACCTTTCTGCTGGAATGTTGCAATACACATCACTAAACTATTGATGCCAGTCCTACAAAATTGTTTTAAAAAATCCAGGGATGAGATGATTCCAACAACAACTATGTAGTGGCTGAGATCAGTTCAGGAGTACACTGGTGTACAGGATGCTGCACGCAGTTCAGTGTCAATATGAGTGTTGAATCCACACCAGGATCACACTGTTTGGAGAAAAAACCTAGATGGCGATAAAAAAAAAAAACCCTAACAGCTAAGCCGAAAGTTCCAGTACGAGAGAACCCCTTCCAAACAGTAGCTAAAAACAGGTCTTCAGCAGGACTCCAGCCTCCACTGTGGTAGGTCTTCAGCCTCCAAGCCCCTGAAAGCTGTCCACAGATGAGAATTAAAAAGTGAAAAGAAGGAAAATGAGGCAGGGGTCTGGGGGGAGAGGGAGATGGGAAGATAGAGAGAGAGGGGGCGGGGGGGGGCACAGAAAATACAGTGATGGGAAAAGACAGGCAGAGAGAGAAGACAGAAGAGAGAGAGAGAGAGACAGGACAGACAGACACAGACAAACAGACAGACAGACAGACAGACAGACACAGAGACAGAGACAGAGACAGAGAGACAGACAGACAGAGAGACAGACAGACAGACAGACAGACAGAAGAGACAGACAACAGAGAGAGAGAGGAAGAAAGAGAGCAGACAGACAGACAGAGACAGAGAAGAAGAGAAGAGGGAGAGAGAGATAGAGAGGAGAGAGGGAGAGAAAGACAGAGACAGACAGAGACAGAGCGAGGAAAGAAAGAGAAATTTTCTCAACGAATTCAGACTGGTCAAACCCATTATAAAAGATGGATTTCCACTACACAACGGAAAACTCATATGTAATCAAGATTACTGGAAATCCAATATAGCAATCTCAAAATAACTCATTTGAGCAAAACACTTAATGCAAAAATAAAGATATAACTGCAATTCTGATAATAAATAATAATAATAATAAAATAATAATAAAATAATAATAATAATAAATAATAATAATAATAATAATACACTTTTTTTAGCTGAATTGCAAGGATTTCATGCCTTTGAAAATGAAATTTTGTAATCATTCTCTGAACACACTGTCACAATCGCCCCCCCACCCCTTTTTTTTCTTTTTCTTTTAGTAGGATTATAGTCCTTTCCAGCAAAGCTGATATCAGGACTTGCAGCCGCGAACCATGAAGCCGGTCGGAGATCCCACGCTCCCGCAAGCTCTCCCACCCCAGCACCTCGGGCCACACCCAAAAAATGTTACAATTTGTAGAAATTGTATGAAGCAACCAGATAAGATGAAACTCATCTCTTGAAAACCCATACCCCCCCCACACCCCCCCCCCCCCCCCCCCCCCCCCCCCCCATTACTTAGTTTTAAACAAGTTGCCCTTAACCCATTTTCAAACAAATCTCTGCTTTTAACAAATCAGTCACCAAAATTATCTCTGCACTCAACATAATGTATTGTTTATTTCTTTACCAACAACTTGTCAATGTGTTTCCACAGAATAGCCTACTCATTTTCCGACTGCATAAATCTTTTTTTTTTTATAGACTAGTCGAGTGTGAGAACAGCAATTTTCTCACCTGTACTATGTCAGAAAGCATGTCTTGGCTCCCCCCCCCCCCCCCCTCCTGCTCCCCCCCCCCCCTCATGCAGGCAGCTGCAGCATCAGTGATAGCGACAAACTGTGACAGATTCTTAAATCACAGCACGCATGAGGTCTGTTCCAACTGAAATGCAGGTCCTGGGAAGATCTCCATTGCGCCCGGTTCTTTTCTCTGGATGAACATGGAACAGTGCCTGGCGATAGTTGACTTCGGCGGCAATCTCCTGGGGAGACAGACAGACAGACAGACAGACATACAGACTGATGACAGACGCACGAGATAGAGACAAAAGCAAGAGAAAGGAGAGAGGAGGGGTAGAGGGAGTGGGGTAGAGAGATTTGATTTGATTTGATTTGATTTGATTTATTCTTTTATATCGAGGATAATGGAATAAGCACTCTTGTGCTTTTTTACATCCAGTCCCCGTGTGTATGCACTTTTGTAAATGTCATCTGTTCCCACCGGCACACGATGGCCTCCTCTTACGAAAAGCGAACAGGATTTAACGTGTGCGCAAGATGTTCTGCGTGCGTTCACACACGGGGCCTCGGTTTAAAGTCTCATCCCAAGGACTTTTGGGGAGAGTGGAGTCAGCACTGATGCTAACTCCAGGAGAAAAATCTCCTCCACCGGAATCGAACCCAGGTCGTCAGATTGCCAGCGCAATGTTCTGACCACTAGGCTATCCCCCCCCCCAGAGAGAGAGAGAGAGAGAGAGAGAGAGAGAGAGAGAGAGAGAGAGAGAGAGAGAGAGAGAGAGAGAGAGAGAGAGAGAGAGAAGAGAAGAGAGAGAGAAGACAGAGACGAGTGGGACAGACAGACAGACAGACAGACAGGCAGGCAGGCAGGCAGGCAGGCAGGCAGAGACAGACAAAGACAGAGACAAAGACAGAGAGAGAGACAGACAGACAGAGAGACACAGAGACACAGAGACAGAGCGAGAAAAGAGAATTTTCTCAGCAAATTAAGACTGGTCTAAAACAATTATAAAAGATGGATTTCTACTAAACAAGGGAAAGCTCTCATATGTAATCAACATTACTGGAAATCCAATATTGTTATCTCAAAAATAATTCATTTGAGTGTAACATTTTAAAACAAAGTAAATTCATAACTGACTTCTTATAATAATAATGATTTTTTTTTAGCTTAAGTGCTATATCTAGTCATTTGATTTCATTGCCTTTGAAAACGAAATTTTGTAATCATTCTCTGAACACAGTCACAATTCCTATTAATTGGTTTTGAAACAAGTTGCCCTTAACAACTGATTTTCAAACAAATCTCTCCTTTTAACAAATCAGTCACCAAAATTATCTCTGCACTCAACATAATGTATTGTTTATTTCTTTACCAACAACTTATCAATGTGTTTCCACAGAACAGCTTACTCATTTTCAGACTGCATAAATCTTTTTTTTTTAATGAGTATGTGAACAGCCATTTTCTCACCCGTTTTATGTCAGAAGCACGTCTTGGCTCCTCCCCCCCCCCCCTCATGCAGGCAGTTGCAGCATCAGTGGTAGCGACAAACTGCTGACAGATTCTTCAACACAGCACTGAGGTCTGTTCCAAAGGAAATGCAGGTCCTGGGAAGATCTCCACTGGCGCCCGGTTCTTTTCTCTGGATGAACATGGAACAGTGCCTGGCGATAGTCGACTTGGGTGGCACTCTCCCGGTTCGCAAGGTACCTGGTAAAACAGATGAATACAGAACGTGAATGATAGGGAAATAACAAAAAGGAGGGGAAAGTGGGTAGAAAAATATCTGATTAAAGTAAACAGAATTAAGACAAGACCTTCAAAGAGGTCATTGAGAGGAAAAGTGCATGAGTGAGAAGAGAGGCAAGAAAAGACTAATTGAGTAGGAATGGAGTCTGTACAAGAGTGAAAAAATGGCCAGTCTCAAGTAACAAACCTCTAAAAGTTTATGAAGCAGAAAAAAAGATAGGATGGACAAAAACAATGGACATGTGACTCACAAAGACAAAACATTTTGGACTGAAAAAGTATCCTGTCAGTAAAAAACACCAGACTGATAGATACAAAGTTGTAAACTGCCATACCTTTTTTCAGAAAGTGCAGGTCCTGATGATTGTGATCACTTGTCAGGTCAGGTCACAGGCACTTGATAAGGCAGGTCCTGATGGCTGCTCTCACACTTGTCAGGTCACAGGCACTTGATAAGGCAGGTCCTGATGGCTGCTCTCACACTTGTCAGGTCACAGGCACTTGATAAGGCAGGTCCTGATGGCTGCTCTCACACTTGTCAGGTCACAGGCACTTGATACGGCAGGTCCTGATGGATGCTCTCACACTTGTCAGGTCACAGGCACTTGATAAGGCAGGTCCTGATGGCTGCTCTCACACTTGTCAGGTCACAAGCACGTATGATCCACATGACTTTAACCACCCGGTTAGGACCCATGTATCAAAGGATAAGGAGGAGGAGGAATCCATCCCAAGGAAATTAAGGAGTGAAAAGAGTTCCAGCCCCTAATGACCACTGTAAATGACCTAAGAATGAAGTGACAAAACTTCAGTCCCTAATGACCACTGTAAATGACCTAAGAATGAAGTGACAAAACTTCAGTCCCTAATGACCACTGTAAATGACCTAAGAATGAAGTGACAAAACTTCAGTCCCTAATGACCACTGTAAATGACCTAAGAATGAAGTGACAAAACTTCAGTCCCTAATGAGCACTGTAAATGACCTAAGAATGAAGTGACAAAACTTCAGTCCCTAATGACCACTGTAAATGACCTAAGAATGAAGTGACAAAACTTCAGTCCCTAATGACCACTGTAAATGACCTAAGAATGAAGTGACAAAACTTCAGTCCCTAATGAGCACTGTAAATGACCTAAGAATGAAGTGACAAAACTTCAGTCCCTAATGACCACTGTAAATGACCTAAGAATGAAGTGACAAAACTTCAGTCCCTAATGACCACTGTAAATGACCTAAGAATGAAGTGACAAAAGTTCACAGCCCCTAATGAGCACTGTAAATGACCTAAGAATGAAGTGACAAAACTTCAGTCCCTAATGACCACTGTAAGTGACCTAAGAATGAAGTGACAAAACTTCAGTCCCTAATGACCACTGTAAATGACCTAAGAATGAAGTGACAAAACTTCAGGCCCTAATGAGCACTGTAAATGACCTAAGAATGAAGTGACAAAACTTCAGTCCCTAATGACCACTGTAAATGACCTAAGAATGAAGTGACAAAACTTCAGTCCCTAATGAGCACTGTAAATGACCTAAGAATGAAGTGACAAAACTTCAGTCCCTAATGACCACTGTAAATGACCTAAGAATGAAGTGACAAAAGTTCACAGCCCCTAATGACCACTGAAAGGATGTAAGAATGAAGTGACAAAAGTTCACAGCCCCTAATGACCACTGAAAGGATGTAAGAATGAAGTGACAAAAGTTCACAGCCCCTAATGACCACTGAAAGGATGTAAGAATGAAGTGACAAAAGTTCACAGCCCCTAATGACCACTGAAAGGATGTAAGAATGGAGTTAAGGCCCCTTGAGACTACTGAAACAATGTGAGAATGGAGTGAAGAGTCACACTACCTCATGACCTCTGTAAAGGATTTAAGAATGACGTAACCAGTCATTCGATGAGACTATTAACCGAGGCAAACGCACGCAGAACACCTTGCACACATGTTAAAAACCCGTTCCGCCTTTCGGAAGAGTAGGCCATCGTGTGCCGGTAGGAGGGATGACAAAAAAAAAATTTTTTAACCCAGCATGCACACAGGTGTTGTGTTTAAACACCATCCCTGAGAAAAAATCGGGGAGTTGGGAGTCTCCATGCAGGGCTGTTCGGGGCTGTAGGCTATATGGCAACGTTCTGGTGGCTCCTGTGACGGTACTGGAACCATTCGTATCGCGACTGCCTTTCCAATGGATCATTTCAGTGGCGTGGAGAAGGGTGGTGGGGGGGGGGGTGCTGCATGGGTAACAGCTTGCCCTCCATACTTACCTACCCAGGCTTTGCACTCTATAGACTACAGCGAAATTCCATAGTCTTCCGAGACTGATGGGTGCCTACTACTTCTACCAACCAGTCCAGCCCCTCAAGACCACTGTAATGATGTAATTCAAGAATAGAATGACAAAAAATCAGTCCCAAATGACCACTGTAATGATGTAAAAATAGAGTGACAAAAGTCACAGTCCTTAATGATCACTGTAATGATGTAAAAATGGAATGACAAAAATCACAGTCCTTAATGATCACTGTAATGATGTAAAAATGGAATGACAAAAATCACAGTCCCAAATGACGACTGTAATGATGTAAAAATAGAGTGACAAGAGTCACAGTCCCACATGACATGATGTAAGAATAGAGTGACCAGTCCAGCCCCCATGACCACTGTATCAAAACCTTTGCAGATGGAGACACCTAGATCACTGGTACCAGGATTGCTCTCCTCTCAACTCCACCTTCCCCCTTTTTTATTCTAGTTTTATTCTATTTTGGTTTTACTAATAATTTTATTCTCCTGTGGTTTAGTTTTATCTAAGTTTTGGTATTACTTTGCTACATTTTAGCTTCATTTCATTTCTCAGTCAATTCTCTCCTAACTTTTGGGGGGAAGGTGCGGTTGTTTGCTTTTTTTCCATCTTTTTTTAGTTTAAAATTTTATCATTTTATTTTTAACTTTTTTAGTGAGGAGCATTGGTGCAACCAGAAGCTTGGTGTCCAGTGATCATTTGAAGACAACTGACCAGGCAACCATGCAGAACAGACACAGACTCTCAGGAGCAAACTTTGGCCACAGCAGAAGGAAATATAAAAAGGTGAGACCGTGTCTTTTGTGAGCATGGTAGATACTGTGCGGATTCTCCTTTGAACATGCCTGTGAACTCGAACTATTTAGTCCAGTGTATCTCCGAAAACTATTTAGCACACACAACTCCGTAAACATATCTCCAAAAACATATCTCCGAAAACATATCTCCAAAAACATATCTCCGAAAACATATCTCCGAAAACTTGCGCTTCCGAAAACTATGCAGCTCAACAGACCTCCGAAAACAAATCTCCGAAAACTATGCAGCTCAACAGACCTCCGAAAACAAATCTCCGAAAACTATGCAGCTCAACAGACCTCCGAAAACAAATCTCCGAAAACTATTCAGCTCAACAGACCTCCGAAAACATATCTCCGAAAACTGAAGCTCAGTAGTAGTAGTAGGCACCCATCAGTCTCGGAAGACTATGAAGTTGCGATGTAGTCTTT
>CM060318.1:2374183-2381683 GCA_030674155.1 Stramonita haemastoma
AAAAGCACATGAGTGCGTATTTCGTTCTCCTCGAAATAAAAGAATAAATAAATAAGAATAAAAATAATGGATGGGGGAGGGGGGGGGGGGGTTGGGCCCAAAGGGCTTCTGTTCCACACCTCATTCAACACCTACACTAGGTGGCCAACACCTGCTAACCTCACCTCCAAGGCTGGCTGGGGTAAGTGCAATTTCAGTCCAGCCAACACGTGTGGTAACACACACATTGCGACAACAGGTCACCACACAGAGGGGCCTAGCGCGCATGTACATGTACGTATACAAACAGCAGGCTTACAGATAGGATCAACACAGAGAGGCCTAGCACTATGTACATGCATACAAACACAGGCCCAACCAATAGGATCAACAGGCCCAACAAACTAAAGATCAACAGGCCCAACAGACTAAAGATCAACAGGCCCCACAGACTAAAGATCAACAGGCCCCACAGATAAAGATCAACAGGCCCAACAGACTAAAGATCAACAGGACCAACACTCATCCACTGTGATGGGACCAGGGCAGGAAAGGACAATCAGGGCCTGGTGGTCGCGCTTACCCCCCTTTTTTCACAGCCAGTTGTGGAACATTTCACAGGATGATGGACTGTCCCATGGTGCGTTACCTTGACGTGGTGGGATGGCTTGCGTGCTCTGTTTGATCCTGGAGTATGTGGGCGGGGGCTTTGGCCTCTGGCAGGTTCAACATGCTCAACAGGTCTGTGGGTAGGAGCCAGACTAAAGTTGCACCCTGGTCCTCCAGGTTGGGGGTTGTGCTTTGGGCTAACAACCCATTCACTTAAAACAATAGTATGTTACAGAAACTACAATAGCTCCATACCACGACCTGGTTGTGAAGAGGCCCTCTTGGTAGAGTCTATGACGCGAGCTGGTGAAAGCCTTCGGGAAGCAGTGCCCCGACAACTCTTCTGACAACCAAGTCAACAACCAGGATAGGGACCTGGAACATCAGACACCCTATATGCCACAAGGAAGCGGAAAGTAGGTCAACGAAAACAGGACCTGCGCAGAAGCATTGAAGTAGAGACGAAGGCAGCCGAATGACGTGGGCTGAGCTGAAGAGGATCTCCAGAACCCAGTCAGTTGGAGAAGTGTTGTTGCAGCCTTTGTTCTTAACGGAATTCACAGGCGTAAGTCAAGTAAGTCATAGATGATGGAGTTAATGCCCTTTGCCTGAAGACATGTTGGGTGGTCAGTGTGCTGTGTCACAAAGTGGCCGGCTGGCTTTAGATAGGATGTGAATGAGGTGACCTCCGTGCTGCTTTAGATAGGATGTGAACTGATCTCTGTGCTGTTCTGTCTTGACCTGCCCTCTGTGATGTCCAGTACAGCTGGTCACCCACTCTCTGACGGGATAACCAGGATCATTGCACGCGCAATCTGACCACCCCAGTTCGATTCCCGTTCAAGGGGATTTTCCCCCTGGAGTCAACATCAGTGAGGACTCCCCTCTCTCCAAAAAATCCTTCGAGGCCCTGTGTGCTAAGGCACACAGAACATCTTGTGGTGGTGGTGGTGGTGGTGGTGGTGGTGGTGGTGGTGGTGGTGGTGGTGGTGATTTTGAGGAGGAGGAGGAGGAGGATGAACCTCATGGTGATGATGATGATGATGATGATGATGATGATGAGGAGGAGGAGGAGAGGAGGAGGAGGAGGAGGAGGATGGTGGTGGTGGTGGTGTGATGATGATCCTGATGATGATGATGATCCTGATGATGATGATGATGATGACGATGATGATGACGATGATGACGATGACGATGACTATGACGATGATGATGATGATGATGATGTGATGATGATGATGATGATGATGATATCGTGGTGTGGATCTACTCTACTCCAAGAAAATCAGTACAACACAAATGAAGGTAATATCAGAGCCAAACACCCACACAAACAGAGGGTGCTCAAAACACTGCAGGACCTGCCCTACTAACTGACTCACATCTGATGATGACAATGATTTCACCTGACTGATAACAGCCAACAAGCCTCACACACCTGTACCTGTATACACAGTGCTGTGTTGTAGCAGAGTAACAGTGGCAGATCAGAGGGTACTGGTTATTGCCCAGCAGTCTCAGGTATCAGTCCCCAAACTTCCTTCCTCTTCTAGCTCTTGTGGTTATGTTACATCCCCAGCGGAGATCCCACAACTATATGTTACATCCCCAGCGGAATCCCACAACTATATCTTACATCCCCAGTGGAGATCCCACAATTATATGTTACATCCCCAGCGGAGATCCCACAACTCCAAACCCCAGACCTGTGCTTGCCACTGACCTTCTAACAGCACTCAGGGGAACCCAAGATAACCCTCACACCCTAATACCACTGACCTTCTAACAGCACTCAGGGGAACCCAAGATAACCCTCACACCCTAACACCACTGCTGAGGTCAAGGGAAGCCAGGGGGATTCAGACCTCCCCTCCCCTTCCCCCCTATAGCCTGCCATCATCATGACCCTGTCACAACACCTGGTCTAGTGACCTTAAGGTCTAGTAACTCTTGTCTCCACCAGTTAGGAGGATTGTCACAGTACAGAACTGTAACTGGTCAAGTCCATTTCTCACATAACAGTGTGACCCAACTCCCCCCTTCAAACACCAGACCACCTCGCCACAGGTTCAAGGATGGTTGGGTTGGGGGTTACCACCCTTTACCCAGAGGGATACTATTACCTTACATAATGAGTCGTATGGCACTGGAGGTCATTTTTTTTTATTATTACTGACTGTTACAAGTCTGCAATAAATAAAAGAAGGCCATTCCATAAATAATAAAATCAGATTGAAAACTAGACATATTTAAGTGAAAAGTTATTGCAAATTATAAAAGATGTACTGTGGAGAAGTTTGTTGTTGTTTTTTTAAAAGAGAGAGAGAAAAATTGACAAGTTTAGCATCAAAATAGGTGGTTAGAATGAGGGCTTGGGCATATTTTAAACACTTTTTAATTCATTCCATGCTGAGCCCTTTGTGTTTATGTGTTCCTCTAGGTAGGGCCATCTATAGAAGGGTTTTTTTTTAATCCCAAAAATAAATGACATGACACAATGACTTGAAATTTTGAGACATTTATTTATAAATGGAATAAGCATGGTGCTAAGTTTCAAAGCCCTTACTTTTATGGTTAATTTTTTGTAGCTGTAGTGAAAAAAATGTGTTTTTTTTACAACTACAAAATTTTGGGTGGTTGCAAATGCATATTTTCCTCATAAATCACATTGAGAAACCCTGTAGAATGTATATAAAAAAAAATTTTGAGTGTGTATACAACTTAGCATATATTAGTAAAATGCAATTGACAAATTCATAACTTTTTATTTTTTATTGTTGTTCCTTTGAACAGGAGGGAGGGACCTATGCTAAAAAAAATCCTTCAGCACAGCAAAGAGCTAACCATTGACTCCACTGGTCTAAGGATGAAGTATGCTAATTAGACTGTACCATGGAGGGCTCTGTCTGTGACACTGGGTGATTAGGTCACTTAGGGAAGTTTTTGAAAGTCCTATAGCCCCTGTTCTATAGCCCCTGTGTGTATACAAGGGATGGAAAAGGACAAGGGCAACCGTTGTTAGTATGGAGTGAGCTAAAGCAAAAGGTATTTCAGTACAATGTAAAAGAATGGATATAGTTTATCTATCTATCTATCTATCTATCTATCTATCTATCTATCTAATCTATCTATCTATCTATCTATCTATCTATCTATCTATCTATCTATCTATTATCTAATCTATAGATCTATCTATAGATTTTCTATCTATAGTCTATGTACCTACCTATAGATCTATCTATAGATTTTCTATCTATAGATCTATCAATAGATCTATCCATAGATCTATCTATCTATCTATCTATAAATCTATCTACCTGTCTATCCTTTGCATCAGAAAAGGTGGTAAAAAAAAAACAGCCATTATTCTCTTGAGGAAAATGTTGAAAAGGGTGGGTGAAAGTAGACAGCCCTGCCTTACTCCAACTGTTGTTCAAAACCACTCTCCAATGTTGCTGTTGTAGCACACTGCACTGGTGGGCTTGCTGTACAGCTCTTTGATGACTCTGATCAGGTTTGCATTGATGCTGTACAAGTTCATGGTTGCCACAAAGCTGCATGCCACACCATGTCGAATGCCTTCGTAAAATCAATGAATATGTGGTAAGGGTCTTGTTGATGTTAAAGATACTTTCACAGAGTATTCTGAGGTTGAATATCTATTCAGTTGTGCTACATCCTGCTCTGAAACCTGCTTGTTCCTCAGCAATGATGGTCTCTGCTTGTGGCTTCAGTCTGTTCAATTTAATCTTCAATATAATCTTCAACATGACCTTGCTTAGATGGCATATGAGGCTGATTGTGTGGTAATTCTGGCACTGTTGTAGATTTCCTTTCTTGGGGAGGGTGATGATGAGTGACTGTGACCAAGGTGTTGGCCATTTTCCTGTCTGCCTGTCCATTCACTGAGTTGGTTCGAGATAGAGGGGAAGCCATGATCAATGCCCTACTAAGAAATCTGCAACAAGATTTGCCAGACAGGAAAATGGCTAACACTATGGACACCATGGACACCCAAAATAGTTTTATAATCAATCAAAATCTTAAAATCAACAACCTGGCCCCCCTGCCTAAAATGGCTCCTAAGTCATTGTGTGCTGGTGGGAACAGATGACAAAACTGACAAGACTGCATGCACATGGGGACTGGATGTAAAAAAAAAATAAAAATAAAAAGGAAAAAGAAAAAAAGGCACATGAGTGCTTATTCCATCATCCTCGAAATAAAAGAATAACTTAATAAAAGAAAAAAAAAAGAGTAAAGAATAACCTAGCAGAAAAGTGAGTCAAGTGCAAAGGGTGGTGGTGGAGGGTCACACTGTTACATCAGTTATGTTATACCATTCAAGATGGAAGACTTCCTACCTGTGGAGGGTCACACTGTTACATCAGTTATGTCATACCATTCAAGATGGAAGACTTCATGTGTGTGTGTGTGTGGGGGGGGGGTCACACTGTTGCATCAGTTATGTTATACCATTCAAGGTGTAAGACTTCCTATGTGTGGAGGGTCACACTGTTAAGAATCAGTTATTATAACCATTCAAAAGATGGAAGACTCTCCTAACGTGTGGGAGGGTCACACTGTTGCATCAGTTATGTCATACCATTCAAGATGGAAGACTTCCTACCTGTGGAGGGTCACACTGTTGACATCAGTTATGTCATACCATTCAAGATGGAAGACTTCTACCTGTGGAGGGTCACACTGTTGCATCAGTTATGTCATACCATTCAAGATGTAAGACTTCCTACTGTGGAGGGTCACACTGTTGCATCAGTTATGTTATACCATTCAAGTGTAGACTTCCTAGTGTGGAGGAGAGGAGAGGAGGACAGTGGACCCAGTAGACTACTAGGCCTTGCCAGTGTTCTGTCACATTTATTTTTATTTCATTATTTTATTTTATTCTTTATATGGAGGATAATAGAATAAGCACTCATGTGCTTTTTTTTATCCAGTCCCGTGTTTATGCAGTTGTGTAATTATTGTCATCTGTTCCCACCAGCACACAATGGCCTACTCTTACAAAAGTGGAACAGGATTTAACGTGTGTGCAAGATGTTCTGCCTGCATTTGCACATGGGCCTCGGTTTATAGTCTCATCCTAAAGAATTTTGGGGGAGTGGAGTCCCCACTGATGTTATCTCCAGGAGAAAAATCCCCTCCACCAGGAATGGAACTGGGGTTGTCAAGTTGCCAGGCAATGTTCTGACCATTAGGCTATCCTCCCTTACATGGACATCCTCAGTTTATGGAGGGAAGACAGCTGGCTACCTGACCTCTCTGTTGATGTTACATAGATCTAGATCTAGCTATTGCTTGGCTCTCAGTGATAATGGCAAAGATGGCCTGTGTGGTGTGTGTGTGTGTTTATTATTTTTATTTATCTATTTATTCATTCTTTTATATCCAGGATAATGGAATTAACACTCTTGTGCTTTTTTTTTTTTATATAACATCCAGTCCCCATGTGTATGCAGTTTTGTAAATGTCATCTGTTCCCACCGCACATGATGGCCTACTCTTATGAAAAGTGGAACAGGATTTAACGTGTAGGCAAGATATTCTGCGTGGGTTGCACATGGGCCTGGTTTACAGTCTCATCCAAGGACTTTTGAGGCGAGTGGAGTCAGCACTGATGTTAACTCCAGGAGAAAAGTCTCCAGGGGAATTGGGTTGTCAAATTGCCAGCCCAATGTTCTGACCACTAGGCTATCCTCCCCCTGTGTGTGAGTTGTGTGTGTGTGTGTGTGTGTGTGTGTGTGTGTGTGTGTGGTGTGTGTGTGTGTGTGTGTGTGTGTGTGTGTGTGTGTGTGTGTGTGTGTGTGTGTGTGTGTGTGTGTGTTTAGGGAGGGGGCAATTATTTAAGTACAATATATATGATCATAAGCTATTTCTATAGATCTAAATGCTTTTGTAATAAAAATATTATCTCATAATTATCATTTTCTCATTGTATCATTATTTCATTATTTATATCATTATTGTGTTATCCTTTCATTATTTTATACTTTTTATATCCTGTTTGGGCACTCAAACCTTTTCCCCTATCCATTAGACCATGAGTGGTGGTCTGGGTGTAGTCTTTGGGATTAGATGATAAACCACCCAGTGTCCCCTATGTTACAAAAAAATAGTTAGGTCAGTAAAAGAACCCAGCAACAATCCCTGGCAAAATTCTGAGAAAAAAAACCCTCTGATAGGGAAGCAAATACAGTTGCAGACAGGAAAAGAAAAAGTAATGGGTGGGGTATTTTCATAATTATGTATCACTGGCCCAGACCTAAGCTGTGTGTCAGTTATTGATGTCAGCTCATTGCCAAGGCCTACACTAAAATGCTGTTATGTTGTAAAATGTTGTGTTGAGATTACCTTCAGCAATGACAAGCTCTTAACATAACAACCTGCACTCTCCTGTAAAGGAGAGAAAATTCTCTGATGTCGGAGTATGGCTGTCTATATGGCGAGGTAGGTCTACTTGAAAATAGTCATTCATGCAAACTTCTCATTCAGTGTGCAGTTTCAATCTCACAGGGATTCCCAGGTGGGATGAGAAAGTCAGAGTGCACATTGTGGGTGACCCCAGAGTGTTAAGCTGGGGAGCCACAACACCAACAACAATAACAATATGCACATACTCTTTTATGTAGTCTGTATTGTTTGTATTGCCTAGTGTGGTTTTGATTTTGATATGCTACTCATAATTTCTCATTTTGAAATGATAAAGTATTTTTGAGTCTGAAGTCTTGAGTCCTGTACTACTACTACTACTACTACTACTACTACTACTACTACTACTACTACTACTACTACTACTACTACTACTACTATTACTACTACTACTACTACTTCTACTACTTCTACAACTACTATTACACAGCAACTGCAACTACTTATTCTACTACTACC
>CM060318.1:2391683-2401988 GCA_030674155.1 Stramonita haemastoma
GAAAGCATCAGGGCGACTCCCTGGGTGTGTGCAGCATCTTCCTGCTCGTGCCCCGAGAACAGCAGCAGCTCCCCGAAGTCAGTTGCTTCTGCCCGGAACCAGTCCATCTTGCGTCGCTGATTCCTAGGATGGTGAGGTTGAATTTCCTCATCTCTGCGGCTACTTGCGCTGTCTTCCCCGTCTCGTACATGGTCCTGACGTAACACGTACCGATGGATGTGGTGGTCCTGGTGGAGATGATTCGAATTAGCTATAGCTATAAATTGTTATCCATTGTTTGTGTGTTGTATAGGTCGAATGCAAGCGCTTTGATTTGTTTTTACAAGATATAGCGCTATATAAATTCCATGTATATTATTATTATTATTATTATTATTATTATTATTATTATTATTATTATTATTATTATTATTATTATTATTATTATTATTATTGTTGTTGTTGTTGTTGTTGTTTGTTGTTGTTGTTGTTGTTGTTGTTATTGTTGTTATTATTATTATTATTATTATTATTATTATTATTATTATTATTATTATTATTATTTATTATTATTATTATTATCATTATTATTATCATTATTGTTGTTGTTGTTGTTGCTGCTGCTGTTGTTGTTGCTGCTGTTGTTGTTGTTGTTGTTGTTGTTGTTGTTAGTAGTAGTAGTAGTAGTAGTAGTAGTAGTAGTAGTAGTAGTAGTAGTAGTAGTAGTAGTAGTAGTAGTAGTAGTAACAATTATTATTATTATTATTATTATTATTATTATTATTATTATTATTATTATTATTATTATTGTTGTTGTTGTTGTTGTTGTTGTTGTTGTTGTTGTTGTTGTTATTATTATTATTATTATTATTATTATTATTATTGAACACATTTGAAAATGTTAAACTTGGATACCTTATGGGGGCTTCAGTCTTACTGTCGATTTTTGTCAAAACTTTTGTTTGATGTTGTTGATGTCATTTTTGGATGATGTTTTAAAAAAAGAAAATTTTGGTCAAAATGGTCTGATATATAGAGGCCTATCATTGGGGGAGGGGGGGGGGTTGCTCCATTTCTGTTGTCTCCTCTCTCATTTTTTGTTGTCACTTTCTTAACTTTATTTACTTTTTTGTTTGTTTGTTTTTTACTTCTTTTGTTTTTTTCTCCTCTCCATTTTAGTCTACCTGATTTACGTAATTATATTGGTGCATCTGTCTTTGATGTTAATGTTATGTTTGGGTCAGCTGTGGACTATGTGCTTGTGGATACATATCTTTCTCTTTTGTTTCAATGATTATCAATGTATCCAGATGGAGATGTATGGGCCGATGTCCTTTTTTCATGACTAAACCTTTCGAGTTCGAGTTCGAGTTCGAGTTTTTTTTCTCTCTCTCCTCTCTCTCTCTCCTCTCTCTCTCTCCTCTCTCTCCTCTCTCTCTCATCTCTCTCTCTCTCTCTCTCTCTCTCTCTCTCTCTCTCTCTCTCTCTCTCTCTCTCTCTCCTCCTCTCCTCTCTCTCTCCTCTCTCTCTCTCTCTCTCCTCTCTCTCTCTCTCTCTCTCTCTCTCTCTGGTGGTAGGTGAATGTGTGTGTGTTTAGGAATGTGTCTGATCGAGTGAGTGGCAAGGTGTGTTTACAGCGCAGCAGCAGCAGCAGCGTCACTGTCAGGCGAACAGGAGAATGGCTAGCTGTGTGACAGTGAAGTGCCTCTCTGTCAAGTGGCTTTACACCACCAGGCCTTTGATGTGGAAAGTCACCTCTGGGTCGGGATCCCTTTCCAAATTCAAATTCAGAATTGAAAAGTCGTAATTTCACAACAGGGCCAACCAACCCTGTAGGAACACCAGCAATCCTCATCTGATGATCATTTCCAACAGTTTCTGGAACACCAGCAATCCTCATCTGATGATCATTTCCAACATTTTCTGGAACACCAGCAATCCTCATCTGATGATCATTTCCAACAGTTTCTGGAACACCAGCAATCCTCATCTGATGATCATTTCCAACAGTTTCTGGAACACCAGCAATCCTCATCTGATGATCATTTCCAACAGTTTCGTGAAATCTGGTACTTCTCCATGTCCCTTATCCCCAGAACAAGTGCACAGTGCATTTTTTCATACTTTGACAGTTATGGGGAAATCAGCAACAACAAAATTTCCCATCTGCACTCTATACAAGATACTACACGATGCTCAAGCTAATACAGGAGTGTAGCTTAAGTGGAGGCATGGGTTAGGTTGCTATTTTCACACTTTATCTTCCTTTTTCCTATAATTATTACTCTTGCATTCATACCCCACATAATAAGACATCCACAGAAATTTAAAAAAAAAACAACACTTTTTTGTGGGAGACTCAAAACTCTGTGCTTTTTCACAAATTTGGTAGGTTTGATTTTTTTCCCAGCAGCTCTGTCCTTTTTCGTCTGCTTATCCAATGTGTATCTAAGGCTTAAGGTTCTCCTGGGCCACCCCATGTGGAACATTAGCTGTTGATATGCTGATTCTTATCCAATCCAGCCATAGGCTTAAAATAGCTCTGCTGACCACACAGGCCACATCTGGGCTGTCACCTGTCCTCTGCTAGGTCCCTTACTGCAAAATGAATGCAAGGGGTCCACACTGAAAAACACAAGCAGTCTTTCATTTGATGATCATTTCCAGCTTTTTCCTGACTACCTGGTGTTAATATGGCTTCAATCCCCCCAAATATAGATCTATACACAGTGCAATCTTTTATACTTTAAAAAAAAAATCTGTGGACATGGGGACTTTTTTCCGACTAGCACTTTACACAAGATTATTACTGACCTGCAGGATGATACAGGTGTGTAACCTGTATTAATACAGGTGTGTAACCTGTATTCATGGTTTTTTGTTCCCTTGTATAAAAAAGAAAGGTGGCAACATGGTTAAGACATTCACCTGCCCAACAAGTAAACCCTCAGGCTCTGGGTTGGATTCCCAGTTTCACCCTTTCTTCCCAGTTTGACGAAAAAATATATCTAGAACTGAATGTCAAGTCCTTGGATAAGACTATAATCCTATTTAAACTGAGGCCCCATAATTATGCCAATGCAGGCAATTTCTACAATTGCAACATTTTTGGGGTGGCTCGAGGTGCTGCTGTGGGAGAGCTTGCAGGAGCGTGGGACCTCTGACTTTCTGGCTGGCGGCTGCAAGTCCTGATAATTATCAGAGCAAGCTGGAAAGGACTATAATCTGACTCCTGATATCAGAGCAATCTGGAAAGGACTATGATCTGACTCCTGATATCAGAGCAATCTGGAAAGGACTATGATCTGACTCCTGATATCAGAGCAATCTGGAAAGGACTATGATCTGACTCCTGATATCAGAGCAATCTGGAAAGGACTATGATCTGACTCCTGATATCAGAGCAATCTGGAAAGGACTATGATCTGACTCCTGATATCAGAACAATCTGGAAAGGACTATAATCTGACTGAAACTGAAAAAAGCAATGCAGGCCTTGTGCACAGGTTAAAATCCTGCTCCACTTTTGGGAAGAATTTTTTTTAGTTGGCCATTGTGTCTGAGTAAGAATGGATGACAGGGGGAGGGGGGGGGAAGACAGTATGCACACAGGTGTCAAATCGGAATGGAAGAACCTAAATGGTTTTGGGGGTGGGTGGGGGTGGAAACAGTCATAAATCTCTCCCCCCCCCTCCCCCCCAATCAGTTAACCTCGAAGCTCTAGCCCAGGAAGATGAAAGGGGTTGGAGGGGGGGGGGATAATTGTTCCCCTGTAGTGTTGGAATTGGAGTATGCTGGTTTTTAATTCTTCAGTTGTACCCCAGGGTCCATGGACTACAGGACAGGTGAAGGTGAAGGTTGGTGGTGGTTGTGTGTGTGTGTGTGTGTGTGTGTGTGTGTGTGTGTGTGTGTGTGTGTGTGTGTGTGTGTGTGATATAGTTGCTGTCTGTCTGAGCTTTCCAGGAAGTTGTTGTTGTTGTGGTGGTGGTGGTTGTTTTGATTAAATTAACATCCCAGCAAGCAATTTAGGGACTGTGAGTAAGAGTCATAGTGTCTATAAGGAAAATTCCAAGAAGAGGAAGATTGGGACCGACCAACATAGAATGACACAGATGTTTAGTGCATTGTTGCTAGCAGGATGGGTCTTTTCATCTGTTGGTTTAAGCTCCTGGCTCCTAGGTAAACATCAGCAATTAGAACAGGTGTTCTTGGGTAGGCTAGAGTATGTCTTGTGTTCTCAAGTGGTTTGTGGTTAATTTAAATTCACGCCAGAGGCAAGAGACGTTTCTAGCATCTTCCATTTCCCACCACAGCCAGTTGTCACCAGAGGCAAGAGACGTTTCTAGCATCTTCCATTTCCCACCACAGCCAGTTGTCACCAGAGGCAAGAGACGTTTCTAGCATCTTCCATTTCCCACCACAGCCAGTTGTCACCAGAGGCAAGAGACGTTTCTAGCATCTTCCATTTCCCACCACAGCCACTTGCTCAGCTACAGCCCAGGGTGTTACTGCCTTACTGAGGAATCTTCCCTTTAATCCAAACATTAGGAACTTACTGTACATCCCCTTCTCCCTCCCCTCCCCCTTCCCTGTCTAAGCTCAGGCCTCTTAAAGGTGTTGTCTTGGTGAGGAAGGTGTTGTTGCTATTGGCTTTGTATTGGGCTGGCTGGGTTATCTACACTTCAGTCAGGGGTATGGATAGTAGAGTCATGTATAGTAGGCTCTTAACTCAACTTGTTGCTTCATACAATTTCTACAAATTGTAACATTTTTGGGTGGCCCGAGGTGCTGGGGTGGGAGAGCTTGCAGGGGAGCGTGGGACCTCCGACTTCCTGGTTCACCCCTGCAAGTCCTGATATCAGCTTCTGCTGGAAAGGACTATAATTCTACTGAAACAAAAATAGTAGGGTCAGCAGGCTGCAGTCTTTGTCTCTAGGCCTAGCCTAGCTTGTGGCTTTTCCAGACAAGTTTTGGTTCAAAACTGGGCTTTGGCGGTTAGAAAATGACTGTAGGCTATCCCTTGTTCTGCCAGTCACCTTCACCTTCACCTGTCCATAGGGTAATTGGAAAAAAAGTCACAGGAAAAAAGTCACAGGAAAAAAAGTCACCAAAAAGTGTGTGTGTTTGTGTGTGTGTGTGTGTGTGTGTGTGTGTGTGTGTGTGTGTGTGTGTGTGTGTGTGTGAGAGAGAGAGAGAGAGAGATTATTTATTATCATTCTTTTATATCGAGGATAATGGAATAAGCACTAATATGCTTTTTTACGTCCAGTCCCCAAATTAAGGGCAATGCAACGCATTATTTTCACAGAGATTGATCATTACAGTATATATAAACTATGAATATTTTATCTACAATGTGTAGATTTCATTTTTATAGCTATGTTGAATTTGATTTGTGTGTCACTAGTTAGTGATCTCTCTCTCTCTCTCTCTCTCTCTCTCTCTCTCTCTCTCTCTCTCTCTCTCTCTCTCCCCTCTCTCTCTCTCTCTCTCTCTCTCTCTGCCTATTCTTTTAAGCATCTAGGATGTTTTATGTAACTTTTTTTTCTTTTTTTCTTATTTTATTTTATTTTATTCATATTTTTTATTGGTAGTATCTCTCCCCCCCCCCCCCCTTCAATAGGGATATTAGTTAAATTTCCCCCCCCCCCCCTTTTATCCAAATGTATGATTTATATCACATGTATAACTTTTGACAGATGGTGGTGGATTGATATTTTCAGTTGTTTATTTCATCTTGTTGTCTTGTTTGCTCTTTACCTATTAACACTTTTCTTTTCTTCCATAATCAAAACCTTTATTGTGACTTCTGATTTTTGTCTTCTGAAGGAGTGCATTTTTATTACCTTATTATATATAGTGTCCTTATTCTTGTGTGTTGTTTGGTACTGAGTAAAGTTTTATTGTTTAGTATCTTTTCGACTTGATGTATCCCTGAAAAGGGCGGGGACTGGATGTAAAAAAGCACACAGTGCTTATCTATTATCCTCGAATAAAAGACTTTGCCTTGCCTTGCCTTGCCTTGCCTTGCCTTGCCTTGCCTTGCCTCTCTCTCTCTCTCTCTCTCATCTCTCTCTCTCTCTCTCTCTCTCTCTCTCTCTCCTCTCTCTCTCTCTCTCTCTCTCTCTTTTACATACATTTATAATTTATGCATTTCTGCTAACACCATTCCTAAAGCTTTTAAAACTGCCAAAGTTATACCTATCTTTAAATCTGGTGACCGTTCAGATCCCTACAATTATAGACCAATCTCTATTCTATCCATATTATCAAAACCTTTAGAGAATCACATCAATAAACATATTCTCCATCACTTAAACCGATATAATTTGTTACATCCTAATCAATCTGGTTTCAGAGCTAACCATTCCTGTCAAACTGCTTTGACAAGCTTAGTTGATCAATGGCTTACTAATATCAATAATAACAAAATCACCAGAGTTATTATAGTACACTTTGCTAAGGCGTTCGATGTGATTGACCACACTCTGTTACTAAAAAAACTTAAAATCTATGGTCTGTCAGATAGTACTGTCAAACTCATGTTGTCATTTCTTTCTGAAAGAAAACAAGTCGTTTCTGATAAAGGAAAGACATCGGCAGTACTATCCAATAACTATGGCGTCCCCCAGGGATCTGTTCTAGGACCTATTCTTTTTTCTATATATATAAATGACCTACCCTTATCTCTAAACACACAATGCGAGTTATTTGCAGATGATACAACTATCCATACCAATCATTCTCAATTGAATGAAGTTACATCTGCTCTGCAAGAAAGTATTCACTGCCTGCTTCGATGGTCAGAGTTAAATCATATGAGTCTTCATCCCCAAAAAACTAAGTACTTAATTATAACAACTCGACAAAAGCGACAAAATCTTTCAAACAATTCTAGGGCTATCTATATTAATAACAACAAAATTGATGAAGTAGACCATCATAAAATTCTTGGAATTACAATTGACAATAACCTTTCTTGGATGTACCACATCTCTGCATTATGCAAAAAAGTATCAAAATGTGTACACCAGTTATCTAAAATAAAGCATTTCTTAGACCTAAACGCTAGGAAAATGTTTTTCAATGCATATATTATATCCCATATGAGTTATGCTTCAACGATTTGGGATTCGGCTAGCGCAAATGTTCTCAAGCCATTGTTCAGTGTGCATAGACGAGCTCTAAAACTTGTTCTTTTAAAATCTTCATCATTAACCATTTCTGACTATAAAACACTTGACATTCTTCCATTGAGATCCAAGCTTAAGCATAATAAGGCAGTGTTTATGTATAAAATCATGTCCGGTTTAGCTCCCCCCTTGCTTCAAAACAGATTCACAATCAATGTCAATCCTCATGCCAATAAGATAATGGTGCCACTTCCAAGAATTGACCTATTTAAATCCACTCTCACATATTCTGGTGGTACACTATGAAATGAGATATCAACCCTCAACCTTCACAAAGCTTGCAGCGTTTCTGTTTTTAAAAAAGTCTATCACGTACATCTTATGGACAACATATCACGATTTTGATGAAATTGATTCAATTTGCAACACCATTAATAACTAGTATCATGTAATTTCAATCATGTGTAAGTATTATGTCAACTCTTAACCACCACCCCCCAGTACTTTTGTCCCCTCTTTATTCTTGCCTCCCTCTCTTTCCCTCCCCCCACCCTCCCCTCTCTACACCCCTCTCGCTCCAGGGTTGTCTTTTGTCTCTCTGTCTTTATGCCCATCTCTCTGCCTTTTCTACTGTCTCCCTGTCTGTTCTATTTTCTCCTTCTGTCTGTCTGTCTGTCTGTCTGTCTGTCTGTCTGTCTCACTCTCTCTCTCTCTCTCTCTCTCTCTCTCTCTCTCTCTCTCTCTCTCTCTCTCTCTCTCTCTCTCTCTCTCTCTCTCTCTCTCTCTCTCTCTCTCTCTCTACTCTACTATGCTTCTTTTTTCCCCTTCCCCAATTTTTCTCTCTTCCCCCCACCATTATGTTTGTCTCTTATGTAAAGCGTTTCTATTTCACTGAACTGTCTAGGTGCACATTATATTTCAGATTTATGATGAAACCTTTGTATAATCTTGGGTATGTTATGATTTTGCTCACTTGACATAATTAGGTACTAACTTGCATAATTGTAGTTCTTATTGTTTCCCTGATCCTCTTTTTTTTTTTTTTTTTTTTTTTTTTTTCCTCTCTCTCTCCTCTTCCCCCTCCTCTTACTCCTCCTCTCCCTCTTTCCCTCCATTCTATTTTTCTCTCTTCTTTGTCCATTTCTTCTTACCCTCTTCAGGAGCTGAAAAAGATAATAACAGCCCGCACCGTATTCCTCTCACTCCCTCCCTCTCTCTCTTTTCAAATGTTATAGCTTTATGCTCAAATCATACGATTGGTTGATTTATTCACCAAATTTTGATTTTCATAGCTTTATACTTGAATTATGCATTTGGATTGATTGGTTGATTGATTCACTTTTTTTTTTCTTTTTTTTTTAAAGAGGGCTGGATGAAAACAAGCCACCATTGTGCTTAATCTTTTCCCTCAATAAAAATGTTCATTCAAATGTTCATTCATTCTCTCTCTCTCTCTCTCTCTCTCTCTCTCTCTCTCTCTCTCTCTCTCTCTCTCTCTCTCTCTCTCTCTCTCTCTCTCTCTCTCTCTCTCTCTCTTTTCTCTCTCTACCTTATAATGCTTATCAAATGTTGCTTGACATGGATAAATCTGGAAAGAACTGCTGGATTATTAAGATAAGACAAATTCTATGTGATACAGGATTCAGCTTTGTTTGGCTTCAACAGGGAGTAGGTGATGTTAAAGCTTTCTTATGTTTATTTAAACAGAGACTGATTGATTGATTTATCCAAGAATGGTATAGTACAGTTAGGGACCGAGACAGGTACGACAGCTACAGGAGTTTCAAAACAACATTTGGTAAAGAAGAATATCTTCTACAGTTAGATAGTTACTGCTTTAGAGTTGCTGTGTCACAGGTGAGATGTAATGCTTTGCCACTTAAATAACAATGTACATGGATATAGCGAAGGGAACCAAAATAAAGAATGTCTATTTTGTAAACCAAAAGTTGAAGATGAACACCATTTCCTTTATGAATGTTTCATGTATAATGATTTAAGAGTCAAATTTTTAAGTAATTGTGTGGGTACACCTTTACAGATCTTCTTAAATCTGCTGAGCAACGCATCCTCCCCTGACTCTCTCACGCCACCCCGCCCCTCCTGTGAATCTTGTTTCTGTGGCCTGAGGATAAGTAGTTTCATGTCATCACTTTTGTTTCAATGTCACCTTGGAGTTCTCCAGAGACAGGTGAGGGCTGTCTTTGTCACAGAGAGACACAAAGAGAAAGAGAGGGGAAGAGGGACAGACAGACAGACAGACAGACAGAGACACAAAGACAAAGAGAGGGGAAGAGGGACAGACAGACAGACAGACTGACAGAGACAGGGAGAGAGGGACAGACAGACAGACAGACAGAGACACAAAGAGAAGGAGAGGGGAAGAGGGACAGACAGACAGACAGACAGACAGACAGACAGAGACACAAAGACAAAGAGAGGGGAAGAGGGACAGACAGACAGACAGACTGACAGAGACAGGGAGAGAGGGGCAGACAGACAGACAGACAGACAGACAGAGACACAAAGAGAAGGAGAGGGGAAGAGGGACCGACAGACAGACAGACAGACAGACAGACAGACAGACAGACAGAGACATAAAGACAAAGAGAGGGGAAGAGGGACAGACAGACAGACAGACTGACAGAGACAGGGAGAGAGGGACAGACAGACAGACAGACAGACAGAGACACAAAGAGAAGGAGAGGGGAAGAGGGACAGACAGACAGACAGACAGACAGACAGACAGAGACACAAAGACAAAGAGAGGGGAAGAGGGACAGACAGACAGACAGACAGACAGACAGACAGAAACACAAAGACAAAGAGACAGAGAGAGAATAGACAAATAAAATAAAATCAAATTACTTTAGTTGAGGATAATAGATTTATGTCTCCCCTACCAGACTATATCTCCCTGGACCAAACCCTAGGGGTGGGGGGTGGGGGGGTGGGGGGGGGTGGGGGGGTCCACTTCACACCTGCTTAACAATCAGACTTCTTGGCAGGGACTGGGATGGGGGTGAGGGTGGTGGTGGTGGTGATAAGGGTAGTGATAGTGTCACTATTGACACATAGGATGACAGACAAAGAGAGAGAGAGAGAGAGAGAGAGAGAGAGAAAGAGAGAGAGAGAGAGAGAGAGAGAGAGAGAGAGAGAGGGAGAGAGAGAGAGAAGGGGAGAGAGAGAGAGA
>CM060318.1:2402088-2417088 GCA_030674155.1 Stramonita haemastoma
TGTGCAACAATACAAATATCTAGGTACTATTGTTGATGATAAACTGAACTTTACTGCTAACACAGATCGCTTATATTTCGCATCTTTTTCCTTCAAAAACTCCGGAGAGTCTTCAAGCGAATGTTAAAAGTTCTACAGAATTTCTATCGATGCTTTATTGAGTCTGTCCTTTCCTTCTGACTGTAAAAAACAAGTGTTGTGAACAAAATTGTTACAAGATGTGGCAAAATTGTGGGCTGCCAGAGACGGAGCAAAAAAGATTTTAAGTGATGGTACTTATGGGCTAGCAAAATATTTCGAACTTTTGCCTTCTCAAAAGCCCAACAGAGTACCTAAGTTTAAAACCTTGTGATATAAAAATAGTTTTATTCCCACCTCAATTCTACTGCTTAATGAGAGCATGTTAAAAATAAAATTCTGAACAAACCCAAAGTAGAGAGAGAGAGAGAGAGAGAGAGAGAGAGAGAGATGGAGGGGTGGTGGGGGGGAGGCGAGGGTGAAACAGAGCTCAGCTAGGAAAGGGAGGGACAATGTAAAGCATAGGGAGGCCTTTTTTATTATTTTTTTTATTAATGTCTTTTCATATCATACAATATGTTTTAGAAATTGTTTTCAGCCATAAAAATGTGTGGGCGTGTTATTATCTTAGACTGTGTTAAAAATTGTAATAAAAGATTGTTTGTTACTTTCATTCATATGCATCTTATCATACTACTATTTTTAACAAGTTAAATGATTTAATATGAACTATGGTTTATTTCACAAAAATATGTGCACATGTATGCAGTGTTTCCAACAGTGTGTGTGTGTGTGTGTGTGTGTGTGTGTGTGTGTGTGTGTGTGTGTGTGTGTGAATGCGTGAGCAAACTGGTGTGCTAGGAATGGTTGAGATTTTGTTTTGGTGAGTTTATGACTGGGTGAGGTATTGTTGAGTTGTGGGTGATTTTTATATTATATGTGCCAGCTTTTTTTTTTTTTTTTCCTCGGTGATGTTACTTTTTACATGTTTGCTTTTTATGTGTGGCATGTAACCCATATGAATTTCTCTATGAGATGATTTTCAATTTGAATTTGAATTTGAATTCAGGCATAGTACATCTCCCGCCAATTGGGGAAAACACACACAACACACACACACACACACACACACACACACACACACACAACACACCCATTAGTCTGAAGAGTGAGTAGTCAGTACTGTCTTATTAACACTCATCCAAGTGTTAAAAATTAGTTTTATGTCTTAAACACACACACACACATACACACACACTAACACACTAACACACACACATGCGTGTGCCACACACACACACACACACACACACACACACACAACACACACACACACACACACACACAACACACACATGTATTGTGACTGAGTCAGATGTCGGTACTGTCTTTAAGGCTGGGTGCAAGTGTTAAAATTTAATTTTATGCCTGAAATTAAACGCGCACACACACACACACACACACACACACACACACACACACACACACACACACACACACACACACACAAATTCCGATGGGATCAGTTCCACAGCAGACGTACTTTTCCGATTTACCCTTCCTTTAGTCACTTCGTAGTATATCCGGTACAGAAAAAAAATAATTAAAAATACTAAATGTGATCAGACTTGCTTAAAAAAAATCGATAAATGCTATAGGCATTATTCTATCGATTGCAGTGCATTTTGAACTGCAGACTTACAGGAAATAACATAATTTCGATAAAAGCGATCGAGTCCTCCACACGCTGTTCAATTCGGCCTGCTACTGTGACTCCGCGAAACATTTGCACACTTCGAATCAAAATAAAAACAAAATAATAATAAAATAAGCATCGAACTAATTGGATATGATGTAGAAATGACTTATTAATGAATGTTAAAGTCTATAATGGATTACTTAGCGAGTACTTGGCCGCAGTTTCGTCAAACTGCCGATTGCATGATGAGGCAATTTTAACATAGTATAGAGTCTATAATTTTTTCCCCTTCAAGACAGACAACTGATAATTTCTGTAGCTATTATCAGTAATACATTGTATACAGAAATCTTCAGGGGTGTGATTATGGTGTTTTGCACAATGGATTCTGTCCAAAAAAGGCTTTCATATGGTTAAACCCCGCTGAAAAATGTTATGCCATCTTTGGACACCCATAACTTTTGAAAGAATCTCTTCCCTCTCCCTAACTTTTGAAACATCTTCTCTCTCTCTCTCCCGTGTAGGCATCTTTTCGTGAATGCAGGATTACTTTTACCTGGCTCTTTTTATATTTTCATTGCCGTATGTTAAATCAAATGTTTCATCCCTTGTTTTATTTTTGTGGGGGACTGAGAAGACTGGATGAAAAAAGTCACTATTGTAGTATTCTTTTCCCCTCGATATAATATTAATATCAATATTAATTCATCGCGGTATTTTCTTATTGATGAGGGGGGGGGGGGGGGGGGGGGGGGGGGCTGAGGGCTGGATGAAAAAAAGTGCCATCGTGCTCTTTCCCCTCAAAGGATTAGCATCAATAATTCATTGTTGTGTGCAGCAAGCAAGCAGCATGGAGAGCGCTGCTGGCCCCTCGAGCCCCACCACGCTGAGAACCCACTGCATCTCTTGAGTCTGGCAGCGACCATCGTCTCTGCTCAGGATGATGCCAGGGAAGCAGCGCAGCACGGGCTGCCATGGTAAAGAATGCTGCTGCCGTGGGAGATGCCGCTGCTGACATGGCAGACATCGCTGCTGACATGGCAGATCACATTGCTGCCATGATAGACGTCGCTGTGGCCAAGGCAAACAACGCTGCTGCCTTGGCAAATGACCTTGTTGCCGTGTCAAACAAGGTGGCTACTGCCGAGGCAAGCGCCATTGCTGCCAAGGCAAGGGAGACTGCAACCAAGGCAAGCCAGGCCATTGCCAAGGTAAGCGAGGCCTTTGCCAAGGCAGCTTCTGCCATGGCCAACGGTGATGCAGTGGCGGAACCAGCTCAGGAACCAGCTCAGGGGGGCTCCGGGAGCCAGGACAAGAAGAACACTGCAGGAGCTCCCTCGGATGATGATGAGGTATGCATCTGCAGCGTGTGCCTCAAGAACGTGACCAAAGGGCACCATTACGGCGTACTCGCCTGTGAGGCTTGCAAAGTAAGTACTTCAAGCCGTTTTCTGTGTAATAATATATATTACGTCTCAGTGTAGACATAACAGGGTTCTACGGTCCTTGAAGTCCTTGAAAATCCTTGAATTTTGGACCCCCCTTTTACAAGGCCTTGAAAGTCCTTGAAAATCAGGCATATGCCTCCAGGTGCTTGAAAAGTCCTTGAATTTTACTGTTACCAAAGAAAAAAAGAAGGATAAAGAGTAAGAGAGAGAGATTGGCATTTTAGATCAGGTATGGTACTGACTGTAAATTCGTGGAATTCTTATAAAATTAAAAAAAGAGAAGAAGAAAAAATAGGAGAAAAAAGAAATCTACGAAAGCAGGCCAAGGGAAATAACTCTTCCATGCCGGTTAGTAATTACTCCCCTTCTCTGCTTTGTCACATGGCAATTCAAGTCTAGGTAGGCCTAACAAAACAACTTTTTCTGTTGAAAGACCATGTGTACCAACAATGGGTGTCGTTTCATGATAGGGATGGACTAGCAGCTCTAATATAAGGCAGAAAGGGAGAGGGGGCTTTCACTGGCTGTTCCACGTGGGGTCAGAGAGCAAAAGGTTATATTAATATAAATATAACAATCAGCAGGCCACCGGCCTCCCCTTTATCATGGAGAGTCCCCCCCCCCCCTCTCTCTCTCTCTCTCTCTCTCTCTCTCTCTCTGACACACACACGCACACTGGAAGTAAATGACTGACTTACACAGCCACGCGCAACACACACACACACCCCACACACACACACACACACACACACCACACACACACACACAACTTCTCTCTCTCTGTCTCTCTCTATCTCTGTCTCTCTCTCATTTTCTCCACCTCTCCCTGTCTCTTACACACACAGACACAACCTCTCCCCCCCCCCCCCTTATCTCTTTCTCTCTCTGTTTCTCTGTCTATGTGTGTCTGTCCTTTCTTTCTCTTTCTTCCTCTATCTGCATTAGTGCACATTTGTCTAGAAATATAACCATTTTTGCTATGTGATTACTTGGGAATAGAACCTCCTTTAGATTGAAGAAATGACAGAAAAAGTCATACTTGGAGAGCTTATTTCAGGGCAGAAATTGCTTAGTATCAAGAACTGAAATTAGTTCAAGGAGAGGCCGTTAAACAGGCTAGAATTGTTGAAAAATCTTCAGCTTCAGGGGGCCTTGCCCCCTGACCCCCACAAGGGGCTCTGCCCCTTCACCCCGCCAGGGGGCAATGCCCCTGGACCCCCCCCCCCCCCCCCCCCACCTTTCATGATTTTTGGAGTCTGTCAATTCCTATCCCTGCAACACTGAAACTTGACGGGGCATCAGAGACACACACGGGGATGTGCGTACAGTTATATAAGGGGGGAATTATACTTAAATTGCTTGATTGATTTTTATTCTTCAGGATTTGGAATGTCCAGAGGACAAAAAAAAATGTGGGTTTCAGGATTGAGAGATTTTTTCACTTTCACCCATGTCAATGTGTTGTGATGTGAAAATCTGTCCACAGCAATACCATCAGCTATTCCCCCTTTCCAGCCCCTCCCCCCTCCCTTCCAACCTGTTATCCAGGAGGATGAATGTTTACTATTGTAAACTATTAGTCTGCTGGTAAAGTAACTCACAGGGAGCTTTACGCATATTTAGACTTTGAGAACCAGTATGCAGAGAAATTATGAATGAACAGATGGGGTGATCACTTAGATTGAAATTGTTTTAAGCTAAGTGCACACTTTAGGCGAACAATTGTTTTTGATTTAGCCCAGTTAACTGCTGTAGAAATATTTCTTGTTATGAAGAAAATTTGGACCAAATGGCTATAGATATTTTCTTTTCTGCTGTAAAGTGTGTAGACATTGTTAAAATGTAAGCACTATTTGTCGATGGAGGTCCTTGAAAATTGAGAGTGAGGTCCTTGAAAGTCCTTGAAAAGTCCTTGAATTTTCTTCCCAAAGATCTGTATGAACCCTGCATAAGTGCTGCCGTCTTCTTTACCCTACCATCTGAACTAAAACGTAGGATAATCATGAAAACTAACAGTATGACATTTGAATGTAGTTTGTTCTGCGACAAAAGGAAACTTCAGTAACCTCAATTGTTATTAAGGTACCGTCAAAATTGATGATTTGATAACTATGGGTAGAGGTACAGTCTATCTTTTCTATTAATGCGAGGCTATACTTGCTGGCTGTAGATTGTGTAGGATGTGGATGCAGTATGTGTATGCTTGATTTTCCCGCTGTAGTAATTTATAGTAAGACACTTTTCAAACTTTAAAAGTGTCAACCGCATTCACAAGAAGATTTGATATCCCTGTGGTCTTTTTATGCTGCTATCAAAAGAAAACTATAAAAAAAAAAAATTTAAAGACTAAGAAAATATGTTTAGAATATTTGTTCCAAACAAAAATGACTAAGAGAAAATAATTAAATACCTAGTGAATCTTTGTGCTTTATGTTAGGGGATCCTGTTATAAATAAATCAAATTAAAAGATAAAAGTGTGATTTTATAGCGCCGAAATTTACCCCCTAAATGATTAATGGTGAAAATAATATTGTCCTTATGCCTTTTGACTTCTTCGGTACAGCTTTGACCCCATTTACATGAACACATCACCATCACACTACATAATTATAAAAAAAAATGTATTGTCAAGGCTCCTGTGGCATTATTATAACGCTTTGGTCTTGTGTTTTAATGTCCCTATTGATATCTTTTAACTGAACGAATAATAACTTTTTCACATTTTCAACTACTTAAAAAGATAAGGCACACTACAAGGAGGGTACGGGTAGCTCAGTGGTCAGAGCACTCGCTTTCCCCCAGCCAAGGTGAAGCAGCATCGAGCCTGGTTACCAATTGGATGGGTGACGTTTGCTCGCCTTGGTTTCAGTACAGTCCCCCAGTTCACCCAACAGTAAATGGGTACCTACTCTCATTAAAGTCGGGGAAGGTAAAGCAGCGAGGGAGAGGAGATGGGCGCCGCCCTCAATATGCTGGTTCCTAGAGAAGCTGAGGTCTCTGATGCCTCGCTCCCCTACGACCACATAGGTTATGAGACACCTTTACCTTTGACACTACACGGAAACTGAGGCATACCTACTGCTGTGTTTGCAGTCTTTCTTCAAGAGGGCCATGAGACAATGGCGTAACAACAAGCCGCCCTACCACATCCAACGCTGCCCCAGGGCTGCAGAGGGCGTGCAACCTCCCCCCAACCCTCCCCCCAACCCTCCCTCCAACCCCTCCCCCAACCCCTCCCCCAACCTTCCCCTCAACCGCAAGTGCCGGGCGTGCCTATTCGACCGTTGTCTGCAAGCAGGCATGGATCCTAACCGTAAGTAGCCTTGCCTGACTTGGGCCTACCACCTACCTACCTACCTACCCTTCACTTGCCATCAACCCAAGACCTGTCCTCTGTAGAAGATCAGGTCATGAAATGGTTTAAAGTTATGCTGCAGGGTCTGTCTGTCTGTCTGTCTGTCTGTCTGTCTGTCCAAGCAGGGTTCAGATGATAGGTATTTTGAAGGGTTTATTTTTGTTGTTGTTGTTGAAGGGATTTTTCCCTGAGGTGACACCGAACCTGACTCCATTCCCCTTTAAATCGTTCTCATAGGTGTGTAAACAGAGTTGTGTCCAGAGGCAGCATTGCCTTGTGTTACATGTTAACACCCACCCACCCCCCACCCCCCCCTTTTGAAGAACAGTTTGCCAGATTGTTTTGTGTTTTGGTTTTTCATTCAGTAACTATACCTTTTGTGAATTTTTCGTTAATGATTAAAACGCACTGTTTTTGCCCACCGTAAAAGTAGCTGCATTCAGATTGAGAGGAAGTGGAAGCACACCAGTGTGCACAGAGATTTTTTTAATGATATTATTAGTACTAAAATGATTTTTTTTTCATCAGTTCTTACTGGCACAACTGGCCTACTCTTCCCAAAGGCGAAACGGGTTTTAACATATATGTGCAAAATGTTCTGTGTACGTTAGCACATGGGGTCTAGTTTATGGCCTCATCCGAAAGACTTTCAGGGGGTGGAGTCGTAGTTAATGCAGTCGGAGAAAAATCCCTTTGAGCAGGTGGGTGTGTTAGGGGTGGTTCGAAGCCTGGCTCGCTTCTAGTGAAATCGGGAGTGCATCACTTTCGTCACGGGGCCACCCCCTCCGCAGTCACTGAATCAGAGGTATAACGCGCCTGTCTAGAAAGTGAAAAGTCCGGGTCGAAGTGTGGGGTGGTTTGAATCTTAATTGGGCCGAAAACTTTTCCCCATTCTTTAGACAGTGGTAGTCTGGGTGCTAGTCTTTGGATGAGACCATAAACCGAGTGTGTGTTGTGGAAAATTATTAAGCACTCGTAAAAGAACCCACGGCAACAAGAGAGTTGCCCCTGGCAAAATTCTTTAGCAGTGGCTACGCTGATAGGCAAACAAACACAGTTGCAGACAGGAAAAGAAAAGAAAAGAATGGGTGGAGCTGCTCTTGAACTGACGTGCTCTCCCTAAGAGGAGAGCAGCCCGAATTTCATGCAGAGAAATCTGCTGAGATAAAGTGGCAAAAAAAAAAAAGATATGACGGATAGGATGAGCACAGTGCATGATGACAAAAACCAGTGCACTCGTGTCTAATGGAGATGGAAGGCAGTCTGGAGGTGATGTGACCAGAGAGAGAGAGAGAGAGAGAGAGAGAGAGAGAGAGAGAGAACCAGAAGCAACCATGCACACGTTAGTGGTGGCGGTATTTTACCCTTGTTAAATGCAATGCCTAAAAATAAACGTGAACAGATTTTAACAACTTCGGCCTTTATCAAAGAATGAATTTTAAAAATGAATAAATAAAAACAATTTGGCCTTTATCTAATGTAATTGTGCTATTTCCACGATTTGATGAAACTTATGCTATTGCTTGCATTAACTATTTTGCTCCACCCATTGTGATATGTGATGTGTATGGTCACAAGCCGAAAGATGTGACGTTTTTTATATATAAAAATTGGCTTTACTTTCGGTGTCAAATCTGGAAAAACGTCATCAAACAAACTCTCAACTAAGCACATTAATTTTTATGAAGCAAGAAACTGAAATGAATCTAAAAAAAAAAAAGCACGACCCCGTTTTTGATGGTGTTAAAGTTTCCTGAGCTAGACTAGATCGAGCTGAGACAATTCTGTTGTCTTTAATCAATAACTAGTGACTGCAATGGCTGCTCTGATTATGTGGTCAGAGGGGCTATAAGCACCATAATTGGATTGGATTGGATTGGCTGCTCTGATAGGCAAACATAGTTGCTTCTACTGCTGTCTCTCTCTCGTCACATCACTTCCGGACAATTGCATGTTGTTGTGTGGATGGGTCGTCATGTTTTGGTTGTTACTGGCTAACACTGAAAAAATCGCTGACCAGGCGTTATGGGCAACGAGGAGCGTGACCGCTTCATGCGGAAACGTGAAGTCAACGCCCAGAAGCGGAGAGAGCAGCAGGCCAAGAGACGGAGAAGATCCGAGTAGACAAGGTCTGCACCCCGCAAGGTGAGTCAACTTTATAGATCTATGTGTAAGAGAGTGGACATTAGCCCATGTGATGTCCCAGCTCTGCACAGATTGTCGGGTGGGTACAATTAGCCAGTTAGGAAGTGACTTCTAAAAAGAGGTTGCATAAATTCTACCGTTCATCATGAAGGCAAAAAGTATGCAATAGAGGGCTTTCGACCACCACCCAAGGAAACAGAGCATCGCACAATTCCGCAGGTGTTTTCGGATTTAGTAACACAACGCTGTGACAGGGCTCTGATTGCATGGGAGGTAATCTACTAACCACCCCATCACATATAAATGCTTGGAGTTTGGTACAGTGTGCCTGTTAAGGAGATGTGTGTGGTTAACTTGAGATGATATCTACACATTGTCTTCTTTTTTCGTCTCGTTTTTTAATGCACTGTGTGTGATTGGTTTAGTGACAAGAAGACGAAATCAAGGCACTGGCAGGTCTGCACTTTCGAGTTGATCTGGGGGGTCGTAAAACCCCCCTGCTTTTAATTCACCCGGCTACTCGAAGTCGGAGGGTGGCTGTATATATGGCGAGGTACTTGAATACTGTCATACACGCAAACTTCTCATTCAGCCTGTAAATTTCGATCTTACAATGATTCCCCAGGTGGGATACTCGAGTGAGTCAGAATGGCACATTCTGGGTGACAGAATCCCTAAGTGTTAAGCTGGGGAACGCGCAACAACAATTTACTCTACACCACCGAGATTCGATCCCACAACTTCATAAACTCATGGGATCGAAGTCGAAGGGCCTTGACCACTCGGCTGTGTGTCTGTCGTATGTGTTTGTTTTGCCTGAAGAAACGACAGTAGGCCAAGCCCAGTTTGTCCTGTGGTCTGTATAGGGGAACAGTGCAGAGGAGCAGACAGCGGCCATTTATCTTATGACACTTTTTAAATCCAACCTCAAAGCTAAACTTATTTCAAACCTAAAATTTTCTCCTTATGTTTCCATCTCCTATAGATCTATGTCCCTGCCTTCAACGTCTGAAATCTCCACCCTGCCAAAGTGTATAACTTTTATGAGTGTGTACATGTGCGCGTTGTGTGTGTTGTGTGTGTGTTTTGTGCACATTCCAATTTGCTAAAACAATTAATTGTTAATAATTGCTTGTGTGTTGTATAGGTCGAATGCAAGCGCTTTGGTTAGGTTTTTTTTGGTGCAAAATATACCGTTATGTCAGTTCCATGTATTATTATCATTATTGTTACTACTACTACTACTACTACTACTACTACGTAAAATCCCTAGCATACGCCCCCCACCCCACCCCAACCCCCTGTGCACTGATTAAAGGCAAAATTGGGGGGTGGGCGTTTGCTAGGGATAGACCCCTTTGCACAAAGTCATTTTTGTGCTCAACCGTGTAATTGAGTGTAATTGAGTGAATACAAACCCCGAAAGCATGCAAGTTAGGTCGTGCGAGTAGAAGTGAAGGAAAATAGATAAAAAGGGACTTTGAGGCAAAGAAGGCCAACCAGTTCCATCGCTTTCCGTTGTAGGTCCTTGTTTTGCAATACCTCGCCTTCAGATCTTTCATCTTCCTGATAGTGCAGCACACCTTGAAAAAAGCAGGGTGGGCGTTTGCGTTTGCTAGGTAGCTAACCCTGTGCACAACTTTTGGCCCAAAGTGGGGGGTGGGCATTTGCTAGATGGTGGGCTTATGCTGGGGATTTTACGGTACTACTACTATTATCATCATCCACATCATAACAACATCATCATCATCATCATCATTATTATTACTATATTTCCCCCGCAACCGTGGGGGCACCCATGAAGACTTGGCAACCAGTTCCCTCCATTCCTCTCTCTGATTTGCCTTTCTCAGGGTTTTGTTGCCTGTCCATTCACTGGTGTTGTCCTTCCATCTCTTCCTTGGCCTGCCTCTTTTTGTCTTCCTCCTTGGACAGTGCCTTGCAGTATCAAATTCTGAACCAGGGTCTTACTTGTTGGGCAGATAATAGTCTAAATCGTCCTTCTTTTTGATAGAAGTTGTTAGTTTTATCAAGGTAAAATCTGATTTGACAAACAAATTCTATTTGCGTATACTAACTGAATTTAATGATTGATTTGTTTCAGTGAGAATGTGTGTAGTTGTTTTACACATGGAACTTGGCTAAATTCATAGGACTTTTACTACTGAGCTGTATGATCTTGGATTCATTCTGCAGTTGGATGTCGGTGTTAGAAGTGAAATTTTAAGGGTAACAAATCATTTGATTTGCACCCTGCCTTGCACAGGGTTGTTTATCGAGCTGAAAGATTTTATTCATTGTTGAAACTTGCGACAATATAAATATCATCACGTTGATAGAGAGAGCGAGCTTCCGTTATTTTTTTAAGCTGTAGTACGTATTGCTATGGACGTACATAATTGTTTTCTATTTCATTTCTAAACTTCACTGCCAAGTTGTTTTTAAAATGTTCAATGAGAAAGTGAGAGATCTCAAAAAGGACGTTAGGAATATTCAGCACTGAGGAAAACATTTTGTAAAATTGAGTTGGGGGGGGGGGGTTGTTTGGCTGGTTGGTTGGTTGTTTTTTGGTTGTTGTTTTTGTTGTTGTTGTTGTTGTTTTTTCGGGGGGGTTATGTTGAGACTGTACTCTTGTGCTTGATGTGACTAACATACATGTCATCCCATTTTGGGTATTCCGGTGCTGAATGCAGGACGGCCCTCTACGCTACGTTGTCCACGCCCTTGCATACATACATACACGCGGCATTCTGGAGCGACGATTCTCAATGCCACCGGAAAACACTGCTGCGCAGTGCCCTGCAACCCCGCAAAGACCATATCGAAATCTGCCGATGCAGAGGTGAGTGGACATTTTCAGGAAGTGCAGTCCTGCTACGACCCCCCATTGACAAGACCAGTCGATGCTCCACTGTTGTGTAGTCCGGCTATGGCATGTGTATGTGAAGTGACACTAAAGGAGCCTGTAATCTACAGAACAGCCTGTGTGATGAAGACTGTGGGCTTCACCAGAATATGCCTGGTACTACAGTTTGTGACCTTCCTTGAGGTGAGGGGAGCACGTTATTTGGTGGGTTCTACGCTACATCTACTGTGCATTCCCTCTTCCGAAACTGTTCAATTAGTCAACGACCACATTCACAATATCATGTAGAACCCAGACCCCTTTTTTGTCTTGAATTTTGCCCTTGTTGTGATTTTGATGCAGCAAGATACCCGTTCCACAGTTGTGCAATGCTGTCGGGTGCGGTATAACAGGGCCCACTCTGCATTATTTCTATGTTGCCGTTGTATTCCAGAATGGGTGTAGCCATAGTTTTTCAGTACCACACTTTTGTAAAGCTCATCCCCAGGAATTGCAGTGCCTTAGCTTGTCAGTGCTGTTCTGTTGTAATGTTTACTAGCAATAGTCGGGGGGGGGGGGGGGGGAGGTGTTGTTTTTTTAGTACCAATAGTCATTATGCAAACTAGAAACACACAATTACACTAGAACTTAATGTCCAAATAAAACTCTCAAAAACAGATATTTTTATTTGGAGCTAATAAACTGACCGTTCTTATGAAAGAAAATGACTACATTACTTTCCTCACTGTACTTGGTAAAATGTGTATCATATCTATCTATCGATCTATCTGTCGATCTGTCTGTCCGTCCGTCCGTTGGTCCGTCCGTCCGTCCGTCTGTCCGTCCGTCCGTCTGTCTATCCCTTAGTCTGGCGACCGTGGGGGCACCCCCGAGGACTTGACAACCAGTTCCCTCCATTCCTCTCTCCGTTCTACCGTTCTCAGAGTTTTGTTGAGTTCTAGGCCTGTCAAGATTCAAGATTCAAGATTTTATCTCAAGAAAACCCTCCGAGGGGTACATGAAATCCAGCAAAACCAAAGCTTGCAGATGTGGGCGTCTGAAAAACTACACCAAAAAGTCATTATACAAAAAATAGCACAAAATTGACAAATGAAAGGATATTCACAATACAGTAGTGGAACAAAAAGTCGGCATGATGTTTAGATGAATCAACATTTAATGCGTGCTCTCTCTCTCTCTCTCTCTCTCTCTCTCTCTCTCCTCTCTCTCTCTCTCTCTCTCTCTCTCTCTCTCTCTCTCTCTCTCTCTCTCTCTCTCTCTCTCTCTTTTATAAATAAATAAAAATAAATCTCTGTCTCTCCCTCTCTCCCCCCACCCTCTCTCTCTGTCTCTGTCTCTCTGTCTCTCTGTCTCTGTCTCTCTCTCTCTCTCTCTCCTCTCTCTCTTCTCTTTATTTTTTAAATAAATAAAAATAAATCTCTCTCTCTCCTCTCCCCCCCCCCCCCCCTCTCTCTCTCTCTCTCTCTCTCTCTCTCTCTCTCTCTCTCTCTCTCTCTCTCTCTCTCTCTCTCTCTCTCTCTCTTCTATAAATAAATAATAATAAATCTCTCTCCCTCTTCTCCCCCCCCCTCTCTCTCTCTCTATTTTTTAAATAAATAAAAATAAATCTCTCTCTCCTTCTCCCCCACCCCCCCCCTCTCTCTCTCTCTCTTTATTTTTTAAATAAATAAAAATAAATCTATCTCCTTCTCCCCCCCTCTCTCTCTCTCTCCCTCCCTCAGCACGTCGCAAACAATGCTAAGGCATGTAGAAGCATACATGCACACGCAAACGCGCACACACACTAACATACACACATGCAGAAGGGCACACTCATGCCTGCAAACGCGCACACACACTAACATACACACATGCAGAAGGGCGCACTCATGCCTGCGGGCTAACCCTCAAGTGCACAGTTCTATCCTTTAGTCTGGCGATCATTGGGCCACCCATGAAGACTTGACAACCAGTTCCCTCCATTCCTCTCTCTGTTCTGCCTTTCTCAGGGTTCTGTTGAGTTCTAGGCCTGACCATTCACTGATGTTGTCCTCCCATCTCTTCCTTGGTCTGCCTCTTTTTGTTCCTCTTTGGTTAGCGCCTTGCAGTATTTCTTTTGCACATCCTTTTGATCTTGTGACATGCCCGTACCATTAAAGTTTAGCTTCTTTAGGGTTAAGCTTTCGTAGGGACCAATGGCTTGCTGGATTCTGTTATGCACTAGATGTAAGGTAGAGCCATTATCCATAGTTTTCATAGCTGAAAAAGCTGGCAATTGATATTGAAATTGAAAGAGTCTAGAAGATGTAACACAGAAATAGACAATTAATTGAAAGATAGAAAGCAGACATACACAATAGACCAAAACTGTGGCCAATGATGAGAAAGGGAATACCCCTGTGATCAAAAAATACTATACAATGTAAATAGATCTGAGGCCACAAGCAGTATTAAAGGGTGCCATAGTCAACTTGTGTGTGCCATAGTTCTGCAGTGTCTTTCCATAGTGTCTTCTAGTCACATTCTTAGTGCCATACTTCTACACTACCATAGTATTCTAACGTACCCTAGCAAAATGAATGTGCCAAAGTTTCTCAGTGCCATTCCTTTGCAGTGCCATAGTTTTCACAGGTACTGATCTCAAATCTCTGTGCCAGAGTTTTTACAAGTGATAAACGTGATATCCCTGTGCCATAATTTGAGCAGCTGCTAAACGTGATATCTGTGCCATAGTTTTCATAGGTGCTAAACATGATATTCTGTGCCATAATTTACACAGGTGCTAAACGTGATATTTTTGTGCCATGTTTTCTTAGGTGCTAAACGTGTTATTTTTGTGCCATAGTTTTCACAGGTGCTAAACGTGATAACTCTGTACCATAGTTTTCACAGGTGCTAAACGTGATATCTCTGTGCCATAATCTCAGGTGCCATAGATGGAATTGAGTGCCATAAGAATTCAGATTGAGAATTCATATCAGTGACATTTATCATCTCATATAACAGTAAATTTGCCCCCCCCCCCCCCCATCCTCCCCCCCCCCTCTCCCTGTCTTCCATATTTCTCCAAGCACCCACCAGATGTAAGGTATAGCCAGGAAAAAGCCAATTATCAATTATGTCCGAAAGTCAGGACAGACAGAACAACAAAAACAGTCAGAAACACAGTGAATATGACAAAGAAAATGGCTGTAACAGAAAGACATTAGAAAAATCAGTTGTAAAACCTGTCATTTTATACAGTAGAAGATCCCCTAATTTTCAAACCCTAGTTCATTTACTGACTATTGATGGTAACACCAAATCTGTTTTCGTTTTCAATGTCTCTCGTTGGCATAATGCAGCTACCTCGAAAATAAGACAGTGGTGGCATATGAAATAGCTGACAATTGATATTGAAATTGAAAACATCTCGGAGATGTAACACAGAAATAGACAGATTAAAAGATAGAAAGCAGACATTTTACAATAGCCAAAACTGTGGCCAAT
>CM060318.1:2422088-2459588 GCA_030674155.1 Stramonita haemastoma
AAAAATACTATAGAATGTAAATAGATCTGAGGCCACAAGCAGTATTAAAGGGTGCCATAGTCAACTTGTGTGTGCCATAGTTCTGCAGTGTCTTTCCATATTGTCTTCTAGTCACCTTCTTAGTGCCATACTTCTACACTCCCATAGTACTCTAATGTACCATAGGCAAATGACTGTGCCAATGTTTCTCAGTGCCATAGCTTTGCAGTGCCATAGTTTTCACAGGTGCTCAACTCAAATCTCTGTGCCATAGTTTTTACAAGTGATAAACGTGATATCCCTGTCCATAATTTGAGCAGCTGCTAAACGTGATATCTGTGCCATAGTTTTCATAGGTGCTGAACGTGATATCCCTGTGCCGTAATTTTCACAGGTGCTAAACGTGATATTTTTGTGCCATAGATTTCATAGGTGCTAAACGTGATATTTTTGTGCCATAGTTTTTACAGGTGCTAAACGTGATATCTCTGTACCATAGTTTTCACAGGTGCTAAAAGTGATATCTCTGTGCCATAATCTCAGGTGCCATATATGGAATTTGAGTGCCATAAGAATTCAGATCGAGAATTCATATCAGTCACTTTTATCATCTCATATACAGAGAAATTACCCCCCCCCCCCTCTCCTTGTCTTCCATATTTCTCCAGAATACCCACCAGACGTAAGCTATAGCCAGGAAAAAGCCAATTATCAATTATGTCAGAAAGTCAGGACAGAGACAGCAACAACTACAGTCAGAAACACAGTGAATATGACAGAGAGAAAATGGCTGTAATAGAAAGACATTAGAAAAATCAGTTGTAAAACCTGTGCATTTTATACAGTTAAAGATCCCCTAATTTTTAAACCCTACTTCATCTTAATGACCATTGATGGTAACACAAAATCTGCTTTCGTTTTCAATGTCTCTCGTTGGCATAATGCAGCTGCTTCGAAAATGAGACAGTGGTAACATATGAAATAGCTGACAATTGATATTGAAAATGAAAAAATCTCGGAGATGTAACACAGAAAAAGACAAATTGAAAGATAGAAAGCAGACATACACAATAGACCAAAACTGTGGCCAATGATGAGAAAGGGAATACCCCTGTGATCAAAAAATACTATAGAATGTAAATAGATCTGAGGCCACAAGCAGTATTAAAGGGTGCCATAGTCAACTTGTGTGTGCCATAGTTCTGCAGTGTCTTTCCCATAGTGTCTTCTAGTCACCTTCTTAGTGCCATACTATTACACTACCATAGTATTCTAACGTACCATAGGAAAATAACAGTGCCAAAGTTTCTCAGTGCCATACTTTGCAGTGCCATAGTTTTCACAGGTGCTCAACTCAAATCTCTGTGCCATAGTTTTTACAAGTGATAAACGTGATTCCTGTCCATAATTTTGCAGCTGCTAAACGTGATATCTGTGCCATAGTTTTATAGTGCTAACGTGATATCCTGTGCAAATTTTCACAGGTGCTAAACGTGATATTTTGTGCCATAGTTTCATAGGTGCTAAACGTGATATTTTTGTGCCATAGTTTTCACAGTGCTAAACGTGATATCTCTGTACCATAGTTCACAGGTGCAAAAGTGATATCTTGTGCCATATCTCAGTGCCATAATGGAATTGATCATAAGATCAGATGAGAATTCATATCAGTCACTTTTATCATCTCATATACAGAGAAATTACCCCCCCCCCCCCACTCCCCCCCCCTCTTTGTCTTCCATATTTCTCCAGAATACCCACCAGACGTAAGCTATAGCCAGGAAAAAGCCAATTATCAATTATGTCAAAAGTCAGGACAGAGACAGCAACAACTACAGTCAGAAACACAGTGAATATGACAGAGAGAAAATGGCTGTAATAGAAAGACATTACAAAAATCAGTTGTAAAACCTGTGCATTTTATACAGTTAAAGATCCCCTATTTTAAACCCTAGTTCATCTTAATGACCATTGATGGTAACACAAAATCTGTTTCGTTTTCAATGTCTCTCGTTGGCATAATGCAGCTGCCTCGAAAATGAGACAGTGGTAGCATATGAAATAGCTGACAATTGATATTGAAAATGAAAAAATCTCGAGATGTAACACAGAAAAAGACAAATTGAAAGATAGAAAGCAGACATACACAATAGACCAAAACTGTGGCCAATGATGAGAAAGGGAATACCCCTGTGATCAAAAAATACTATACAATGTAAATAGATCTGAGGCCACAAGCAGTATTAAAGGGTGCCATAGTCAACTTGTGTGTGCCATAGTTCTGCAGTGTCTTTCCATATGTCTTCTAGTCACCTTCTTAGTGCCATACTATTACACTACCATAGTATTCTAACGTACCATAGGAAAATAACAGTGCCAAAGTTTCTCAGTGCCATAGTCTCATTTCAAGTGCCATTTAGTTTTACAGGTGCGTAAACATCAAATATCTGTGCCATAGTTTTTACAAGTGATAAACGTGATATCCCTGTCCATAATTTTTAGCAGCTGCTAAACGTGATATCTGTGCCATATTTTTACAAGTGCTAAACGTGATATCTTTTTTGCTGCATAGTGTTTTCAACAAGGTGCTAAAACGTGATAATCTCAGTGCAAGTTTTGTCAACAGTGCTAAAGATAGTGATTAATCTATGATGGCCATAATCTCAGGTGCCATATATGGAATTTGAGTGCCATAAGAATTCAGATCGAGAATTCATATCAGTCACTTTTATCATCTCAATACAGAGAAATTACCCCCCCCCCAAATGCCCCCCCCACCCCACCCCTCTCCTTGTCTCCATATTTCTCCAGAATACCCACCAGCCGTAAGCTATAGCCAGGAAAAAGCCAATTATCAATTATGTCAGAAAGTCAGGACAGAGACAGCAACAACTACAGTCAGAAACACAGTGAATATGACAGAGAGAAAATGGCTGTAATAGAAAGACATTAAAAATCAGTTGTAAAACCTGTGCATTTTATACAGTTAAAGATCCCTAATTTTAAACCCTAGTTCATCTTAATGACCATTGATGGTAACACAAAATCTGCTTTCGTTTTCAATGTCTCTCGTTGGCATAATGCAGCTGCCCGAAAATGAGACAGTGGTAACATATGAAATAGCTGACAATTGATATTAAAATGAAAAAATCTCGGAGATGTAACACAGAAAAAGACAAATTGAAAGATAGAAAGCAGACATACACAATAGACCAAAACTGTGGCCAATGATGAGAAAGGGAATACCCCTGTGATCAAAAAATACTATACAATGTAAATAGATCTGAGGCCACAAGCAGTATAAAGGGTGCCATAGTCAACTTGTGTGTGCCATAGTTTCTTTCCTAGTGTCTTCTAGTCACTCTTAGTGCCATACTATTACACACCATAGTATTCAACGTCCAAGGAAAATAACAGTGCCAAAGTTTCTCAGTGCCATAGCTTGCAGTGCATAGTTTTCACAGGTCTTAACTCAAATCTCTGTGCCATAGTTTTTACAAGTGATAAACGTGATATCCCCTCATATTAGCAGCTGCTAAACTGATATCTGTGCCATAGTTTTCATAGGTGCTAAACGTGATATTTTTGTGCCATAGTTTTCACAGGTGCTAAACGTGATATCTCTGTACCATACTTTTCACAGGTGCTAAAGGATATCTCTGTGCCATAATCTCAGGTGCCATATATGGAATTTGAGTGCCATAAGAATTCAGATCGAGAATTCAGATCAGTCACTTTTATCATCTCATATACAGAGAAATTACCCCCCCCCCCCCAACTGCCCCCTCCCCCTCTCCTTGTCTTCCATATTTCTCCAGAACACCCACCAGATGTAAGCTATAGCCAGGAAAAAGCCAATTATCAATTATGTCAGAAAGTCAGGACAGAGACAGCAACAACTACAGTCAGAAACACAGTGAATATGACAGAGAGAAAATGGCTGTAATCGAAAGACATTACAAAAATCAGTTGTAAAACCTGTGCATTTTATACAGTTAAAGATCCCCTAATTTTTAAACCCTAGTTCATCTTAATGACCATTGATGGTAACACAAAATCTGCTTTTGTTTTCAATGTCTCTCGTTGGCAGAATGCAGCTGCCTCGAAAATGAGACAGTGGTAACATATGAAATAGCTGACAATTGATATTGAAAATGAAAAAATCTCGGAGATGTAACACAGAAAAAGACAAATTGAAAGATAGAAAGCAGACATACACAATAGACCAAAACTGTGGGCAATGATGAGAAAGGGAATACTCCTGTGATCAAAAATACTATACAATGTAAATAGATCTGAGGCCACAAGCAGTATTAAAGGGTGCCATAGTCAACTTGTGTGTGCCATAGTTCTGCAGTGTCTTTCCATAGTGTCTTCTAGTCACCTTCTTAGTGCCATACTATTACACTACCATAGTATTCTAACGTACCATAGGAAAATAACACGTGCCAAAGTTTCTCAGTGCCATAGCTTTGCAGTGCCATAGTTTTCACAGGTGCTCAACTCAAATCTCTGTGCCATAGTTTTTTACAAGTGATAAACGTGATATCCCTGTCCATAATTTTTGCAGCTGCTAAACGTGATATCTGTGCCATAGTTTTTACAAGTGATAAACGTGATATCCCTGTCCATAATTTTTGCAGCTGCTAAACGTGATATCTGTGCCATAGTTTTTACAAGTGATAAACGTGATATCCCTGTCCATAATTTTAGCAGCTGCTATACGTGATATCTGTGCCATAGTTTTCATAGGTGCTGAACGTGATATCGCTGTGCCATAATTTTCACAGGTGCTAAACGTGATATTTTTGTGCCATAGATTTCATAGGTGCTAAACGTGATATTTTTGTGCCATAGTTTTCACAGGTGCTAAAATGATATCTCTGTGCCCATAATCTCAGGTGCCATATATGGAATTTGAGTGCCATAAGAATTCAGATCGAGAATTCAGATCAGTCACTTTTATCATCTCATATACAGAGAAATTACCCACCCCACCAACTGCCCCCCCCCCCCCCCCCTCTCCTTGTCTTCCATATTTCTCCAGAATACCCACCACACGTAAGCTATAGCCAGGAAAAGCCAATTATCTATTATGTCAGAAAGTCAGGACAGAGACAGCAACAACTACAGTCAGAAACACAGTGAATATGACAGAGAGAAAATGGCTGTAATATGAAAGACATTACAAAAATCAGTTGTAAAACCTGTGCATTTTATACAGTTAAAGATCCCCTAATTTTAAAACCCTAGTTCATCTTAATGACCATTGATGGTAACACAAAATCTGCTTTCGTTTTCAATGTCTCTCGTTGGCATAATGCAGCTGCACCGAAAATGAGACAGTGGTAACATATGAAATAGCTTACAATTGATATTAAAAATGAAAAAATCTCGGAGATGTAACACAGAAAAAGACAAATTGAAAGATAGAAAGCAGACATACACAATAGACCAAAACTGTGGCCAATGATGAGAAAGGGAATACCCCTGTGATCAAAAAATACTATACAATGTAAATAGATCTGAGGCCACAAGCAGTATTAAAGGGTGCCATAGTCAACTTGTGTGTGCCATAGTTCTGCAGTGTCTTTCCATAGTGTCTTCTAGTCACATTCTTAGTGCCATACTTCTACACTGCCATAGTATTCTAACGTACCATAGCAAGATGAATGTGCCAATGTTTCTCAGTACCATTCCTTTCCAGTGCCATAGTTTTCACGGGTGCTCAATTCAAATCTCTGTGCCATAGTTTTCACATGTGCTAAACGTATTATCCCTGTGCCATAATTTTGGCAGCTGCTAAACGTGATATCTGTGATATAGTTTTCATAGGTGCTGAACGTGATATCCCTGTGCCATAATTTTCACAGGTACTAAACGTGATATTTTTGTGTCATAGATTCATAGGTGCTAAACGTGATATTTTTGTGCCATAGTTTTCACAGGTGCTAAACGTGATATCTCTGTACCATACTTTTCACAGGTGCTAAAAGTGATATCTCTGTGCCATAATCTCAGGTGCCATAGATGGAATTTGAGTGCCATAAGAATTCAGATCGAGAATTCATATCAGTCACTTTTATCATCTCATATACAGAGAAATTACCCCCCCCCCCCCCCCAACTGCCCCCCCCCCCCTCTCCTTGTCTTCCATATTTCTCCAGAATACCCACCAGACGTAAGCTATAGCCAGGAAAAAGCCAATTATCGATTATGTCAGAAAGTCAGGACAGAGACAGCAACAACTACAGTCAGAAACACAGTGAATATGACAGAGAGAAAATGGCTGTAATAGAAAGACATTAGAAAAATCAGTTGTAAAACCTGTGCATTTTATACAGTTAAAGATCCCCTAATTTTTAAACCCTAGTTCATCTTAATGACCATTGATGGTAACACAAAATCTGCTTTCGTTTTCAATGTCTCTCGTTGGCATAATGCAGCAACCTCGAAAATGAGACAGTGGTAACATATGAAATAGCTGACAATTGATATTGAAGATGAAAAAATCTCGGAGATGTAACACAGAAAAAGACAAATTGAAAGATAGAAAGCAGACATACACAATAGACTAAAACTGTGGCCAATGATGAGAAAGGGAATACCCCTGTGATCAAAAAATACTATACAATGTAAATAGATCTGAGGCCACAAGCAGTATTAAAGGGTGCCATAGTCAACTTGTGTGTGCCATAGTTCTGCAGTGTCTTTCCATAGTGTCTTCTAGTCACATTCCTAGTGCCATACTTCTACACTGCCATAGTATTCTAACGTACCCTAGCAAAATGAATGTGCCAAAGTTTTTCAGTACCATTCCTTTGCAGTGCCATAGTTTTCACGGGTGCTCAATTCAAATCTCTGTGCCATAGTTTTCACATGTGCTAAACGTATTATCCCTGTGCCATAATTTTGGCAGCTGCTCAACGTGATATCTGTGCCATAGTTTTCATAGGTGCTGATCGTGATATCCCTGTGCCATACTTTTCACAGGTGCAAAACGTGATATTTTTGTGGCAAAGTTTCATAGGTGTTAGTCGTGATATTTTTGTGCCATAGTTTTCACAGGTGCTAAACGTGATATCTCTGTACCATACTTTTCACAGGTGCTAAAAGTGATATCTCTGTGCCATAATCTCAGGTGCCATATATGGAATTTGAGTGCCATAAGAATTCAGATCGAGAATTCATATCAGTCAATTTTATCATCTCATATACAGAGAAATTACCCCCCCCCCCCCCAACTGCCTCCCCCCTCCTCTCCCTGTCTTCCATATTTCTCCCGAGCACCCACCAGATGTAAGGTATAGCCAGAATAAAGCCAATTATCAATTATGTCAGAAAGTCAGGACAGAGACAGCAACAACACAGTCAGAAACACAGTGAATATGACAGAGAGAAAATGGCTGTAATAGAAAGACATTAGAAAAATCAGCTGTAAAACCTGTGCATTTTATACAGTAAAAGATCCCCTAATTTTTAAACCCTAGTTCATCTTAACGACCATTGATGGTAACACAAAATCTGCTTTCGTTTTCAATGTCTCTCGTTGGCATAATGCAGCTGCCTCGAAAATGAGACAGTGGTAACATATGAAATAGCTGACAATTGAAAATGAAAAAATCTCAGAGATATAACACAGAAAAAGACAAATTGAAAGATAGAAAGCAGACATACACAATAGACCAAAACTGTGGCCAATGATGAGAAAGGGAATACCCCTGTGATCAAAAAATACTATACAATGTAAATAGATCTCAGGCCACAAGCAGTATTAAAGGGTGCCATAGTCAACTTGTGTGTGCCATAGTTCTGCAGTGTCTTTCCATAGTGTCTTCTAGTCACCTTCTTAGTGCCATACTATTACACTACCATAGTATTCTAACGTACCCTAGCAAAATGACTGTGCCAATGTTTCTCAGTGCCATTCCTTTGCAGTGCCATAGTTTTCATAGGTGCTAAATGTGATATTTTTGTGCCATAATTTTCACAGGTGCTAAACGTGATATTTTTGTGCCATAGATTTTATAGGTGCTAAACGTGATATTTTTGTGTCATAGTTTTCACAGGTGCTAAATGTGATATCTCTGTACCATAAGTTTTCACAGGTGCTAAACATGATATCTCTGTGCCATAATCTGAGGTGCCATATATGGAATTTGAGTTCCATAAGAATTCAGATCGAGAAATCATATCAGTCACTTTTATCATCTCAATACAGAGAAATTCGCCCCCCCCCCCCCCCCCATTTGCCCCCCCCCCCCCCCCCTCTCCCTGTCTTCCATATTTCTCCAGAACACCCACCAGATGTAAGGTATAGCCAGGAAAAAGCCAATTTTAATTATGTCAGAAAGTCAGGACAGAGACAGCAACAAAAACAGTCAGAAACACAGTGAATATGACAGAGAGAAAATGGCTGTAATAGAAAGACATTACAAAAATCTGTTGTAAAACCTGTGCATTTTATACAGTAGAAGATCCCCTAATTTTAAACCTAGTTCATCTTACTGACCATTCATGGTAACACAAAATCTATTTCGTTTTCAATGTCTCTCGATGCCATAATGCAGCTGCCCCAAAAATGAGACAGTGGTGGCATATGAAATAGCTGACAATTGATATTGAAAATGAAAAAGTCTCGGAGATGTAACACAGAAATAGACAAATTGAAAGATAGAAAGCAGACATACACAATAGACCAAAACTGTGGCCAATGATGAGAAAGGGAATACCCCTGTGATCAAAAAATACTATACAATGTAAATAGATCTGAGGCCACAAGCAGTATTAAAGGGTGCCATAGTCAACTTGTGTGTGCCATAGTTTCTGCAGTGTCTTTCCATAGTGTCTTCTAGTCACCTTCTTAGTGCCATACTTCTACACTGCCATAGTATTCTAACGTACCTTAGCAAAATGACAGTGCCAAAGTTTCTCAGTGCCATTCCTTTGCAGTGCCATAGTTTTCACAGGTGCTCAACTCAAATCTCTGTGCCATAGTTTTTACAAGTGATAAACGTGATATCCCTGTGCCATAATTTTAGCAGCTGCTAAACGTGATATCTGTGCCATAGTTTTCATAGGTGCTGAACGTGATATCCCTTTGCCATAATTTTCACAGGTGCTAAACGTGATATTTTTGTGCCATAGATTTCATAGGTGCTAAACGTGATATTTTTGTGCCATAGTTTTCACAGGTACTAAACGTGATATCTCTGTACCATAGTTTTCACAGGTGCTAAAAGTGATATCTCTGTGCCATAATCTCAGGTGCCATAGATGGAATTTGAGTGCCATAAGAATTCAGATCGAGAATTCATATCAGTCACTTTTATCATCTCACATACAGAGAAATTACCCACCCCCCCAACCTGCCCCCCCCCCCCTCTCCTTGTCTTCCATATTTCTCCAGAATACCCACCAGCCGTAAGCTATATAGCCAGGAAAAAGCCAATTATCAATTATGTCAGAAAGTCAGGACAGAGACAGCAACAACTACAGTCAGAAACACAGTGAATATGACAGAGAGAAAATGGCTGTAATAGAAAGACATTACAAAAATCAGTTGTAAAACCTGTGCATTTTATACAGTTAAAGATCCCCTAATTTTTAAACCCTAGTTCATCTTAATGACCATTGATGGTAACACAAAATCTCCTTTCGTTTTCAATGTCTCTCGATGGCATAATCCAGCTGCCTCAAAAATGACAGTAGTGGCATATGAAATAGCTGACAATTGATATTGAAAATGAAAAAATGTCGGAGATGTAACACAGAAAGAGACAAATTGAAAGATAGAAAGCAGACATACACAATAGACCAAAACTGTGGCCAATGATGAGGAAGGGAATACCCCTGTGATCAAAAAATACTATACAATGTAAATAGATCTGAGGCCACAAGCAGTATTAAAGGGTGCCATAGTCAACTTGTGTGTGCCATAGTTCTGCAGTGTCTTTCCATAGTGTCTTCTAGTCACATTCTTAGTGCCATACTTCTACACTACCATAGTAATTCTAACGTACCATAGGAAAATGACAATGCCAAAGTTTCTCAGTGCCATTCCTTTGCAGTGCCATAGTTTTCACAGGTGCTCAACTCAAATCTCTGTGCCATAGTTTTCACAAGTCATAAACGTATTATCCCTGTGCATAATTTTAGCAGCTGCTAAACGTTATATCTGTACCATAGTTTTCATTGGTACTAAACGTGATAGTTTGTGCCATAATTTTCACAGGTGCTAAACGTGATATTTTTGTGCCATAGTTTTCATAGGTGTTAATCGTGATATTTTTGTGCCATAGTTTTCACAGGTGCTAAACATGATATTTCTGTACCATAGTTTTCACAGGTGCTAAAAGTGATATCTCTGTGCCATAATCTCAGGTGCCACATATGGAATTTGAGTGCCATTAGAATTCAGATGGAGAATTCATATCAGTCACTTTTATCATCTCATATACAGAGAAATTCACCCCCCCATCTCCCCCCCCCCCTCTCCCTGTCTTCCATATTTCTCCAGAAATCCACCAGATGTAAGTTTTAGTCAGGAAAAAGCCAATTATCAATTATGTCAGAAAGTCAGGACAGAGAGGGCAACAACTACAGTCAGAAACACAGTGAATATGACAAAGAGAAAATGGCTGTAATAGAAAGACATTACAAAAATCAGTTGTAAAACCTGTGCATTTTATACAGTAAAAGATCCCCTCATTTTTGAAACCCTAGTTCATCTTACTGACCATTGATGGTAACAAAAAATCTGCTTTCGTTTTCAATGTCTCTCATTGGCGTAATGCAGCTGCCCGAAAATGAGACAGTGGTGGCATATGAATAGCTGACAATTGATATTGAAAATGAAAAAATCTCGGAGATGTAACACAGAAAAGACAAATTGAAAGATAGAAAAGCAGACATACACAATAGACCAAAACTGTGGCCAATGATGAGAAAGGGAATACCCCTGTGATCAAAAAATACTATACAATGTAAATAGATCTGAGGCCACAAGCAGTATTAAAGGGTGCCATAGTCAACTTGTGTGTGCCATAGTTCTGCAGTGTCTTTCCATAGTGTCTTCTAGTCACCTTCTTAGTGCCATACTATTACACTACCATAGTATTCTAACCTCCCATAGCAAAATGACAGTGCCAAAGTTTCTCAGTGCCATAGCTTTGCAGTGCTATAGTTTTCACAGGTAATTGTGACACAGTTCGTCCCAATGACACAGTTTGTCGTAATTTGCGACAAACTGTATCGATCCCCCCGGGGGCTCGACACACTTCATCGTAAATTACGACGAACTGCGTTAGCCCCCCCTCCAATGTAAAAACGCAACAACAACATATTTTAATCAATGTAAGTTCAATATAATGCACTACTTCAGCATTTTAGAAGCTTCTCATACATTTTTGTCAACTTTCTGACTTCAGTTCAAAGTTGTGACAAAGGCGTCAAGGCACTTTGTCACAACCTTAAGCACCAAAATATTGCAATGGCAAAATTACTTAGTATAAAAAAGAAATGATAATAAAAATCCTAAGAACTTTTTGCCATTGCATGCTTTTGGTGCTGAGAAGTTGTGATAAAATGCTTTAAGGCACTTTGTGACAACTTTGAACTGAAGTCAGAACGCTGACCAAAATGTATGAGGAGCTTCTAAAATGCTGAAGTAGTGAGTGCATTATATTGAACTTTTATTGTAAAAAGATATGTTGGGCTTTTTTTTTTACATGGCGGGACCTAACGCAGTTCGTCATAATTTACGATGAACTGTGTCGAGCCCCCTGGGGGATCGACGCAGTTTGTCGTAATTGCAACGAACTGTGTTGTTGGGACAAACTGTGTCAGAACAGAGGTGCTAAACGTAATATCTCTGTGCCATAGTTTTCACAGGTGCTAAACGTAAAATCTCTGTGCCATAGTTTTCACAGGTGCTAAACGGGGATCTCTGTGCCATAGTTTTCACAGGTACTAAACGGGGATCTCTGTGCCATAATTTTCACAGGTGCTAAACGGTGATCTCTGTGCCATAGTTTTCACGGTGCTAAACGGGATCTAGTGCCATAGTATTCAAGGTACAACGGGAATCTTGTGCCATAGTTTTCATATGCTAAACGGGGATCTCTGTGCCATAATTTTCACAGGTGCTAAATGTAATATCTCTGTGCCATAATCTCAGGTGCCATAGATGGAATTTGAGTGCCATAAGAATTCAGATCAAGAATTTATATTAGTCACTTTTATTATCTTATAAATTATACAGATAAATTCAATAGGTTACAAGCCATACATAAAAACGGTAAACATGTCAACATAATATCACAGCTATATATACCACAACACAGTATCCAACATCAGCACCCACCCACCCATCACAATAATTATAAAAACCACCCACAAATCTGCATTACCCTCAGCCAGTCATAAACTTTCCCAAGCAAAATTACAAACACTGATGTATGCACCATAGTACATCCTCATACTGACACAGAGTTTGCATGTACGCAGCATGCTCATGAGCGCGCGCACGCGCGCACACACAAACACAGAAAAGACAACACCCGACACACATACACACACACAGACACACACACAGACACACAGACACACAGACACACAACACACACACACACACACACACACACAACACACACACACACACACACACACACACAGAAACATTCACACCTATGCACACGCATTTTATGATATATACCAAATTGCTATACCAAGTTAATTGTATCAGAAGAGAAACATCACTTAAATATATTTATTCTCTTAGGTATTGAACATGGAAACAAAAACAAAACTTTTAAAAACATGTGCGAGGATCTTTATAAACCAAGTTGTTATGCTATGTTGTATGATGAAACAAATATCAATGACAGTAAAACTCTGTTTATTAAAATATTCAACTTAGCTAAATGATAAAAGGTAGCAAGTCTTTCCTATGAAGAGGGTCCTACTGTCTGTAGTATTGGTGGTGATCTGTTGTCGGGCTTCAGAAGTTGTCACTGGTTGCGCTGCTGGTGACTTTTTGAAGTTCAAAGGTCGTTCCCCTTTTCCCGCTGGTTTTGAGGTGGTCGCCGGTGTCTGCGGAGTCTGGGTCAGGGCTGTTGGTCTGGACCTGCACTCCTTTGCAAAGTGTCCTGATTTTCCGCGCTTATGACAGGGGCCCTTGGTGTGCTTTGGGGCGTCCCTGTTATGGTGATCCCCCTTCAGCTGTCCTGCCACCAGTACAGCCAACTTCTGGCAATTGATCTCCACACTTGGTTGTACCTGTGTGGGTGACTCGCAGTGTCTCAGGGAGTTGATGCTGGGAGTTGACCCTCTAACTGCCGCACCGACTTGGTCACGGCAGTCAAGTCATGAGAGGCGCAGCCCCGGAGGGCCAAGCTCATTTCTTAGATCCGAGGTCAGCAGTGGGTGCTGATGCCTCAGATTGTCCATGAAGACAGAAATACTTTTTTGGCACACTCGCCCGAGGAATAGTGTTCATCTTCATTTAGTTTGTTGAACTGGGACCAGATGCTGGCAAGGAAGGATGATGGTGTGTCCTTTTCTGACATCCGCTGTCCCAGGAATTTTGTCAGCGACTCCATAGGTGTCTCCACACTGCCATAGATACTCGACATGTGGAGACGATCTCTGTCACTGACCTGCAGTGTTTGACGTGCTCCCACGCCAAATCCTGCAGACTGCCTCGTACTCTGGCCAGGGCACCGGCTGGGGAGGTGACTTCCCTGGTCAGGACGTTCACACGTTTTGTCCACTCTGGGAAGTCGACTTCCTGACCTCTGTAGAAGATGCCAAGTAGTGGGTGTGTCAGGCTCCTTACCCCACCCATCCCCACTCTAATTATCCTCATGACAACAACAAATGCAGAACACAGAGAGAAAAGGTCCAACCTTGACTATTCACATTTCAAGATCAAATCAAACTGACATATCTACTTTCAAACACACACTCTAAATTTGTGTCTTATATCTTATCCTAACTCCCCTCCCCGCTTCTCCAGCAGTTATGTAACAAAGTGTGAGCACTGTCTTTCCCCTCCCTTCCCTCGCAGTCTCGACACAGGGCATCAAGCTGCAATTCCAGGGCTGCTGAGCTTCTCAGGCAGGGTTTTTTTTTTTATGTGTGGTAAGGTGTGTAAAGTATTCAATTATGTGTATTCATATATGTAAAGACCCATGTTTCTTCCATATATTTCTTGTAATGTGTAGTAAAGTACATAATATAACATTATTATGTATTATTATATTGTACAATAGTAACATATGATTTTTGGTGTGGGCTACTGTTGTTTTGTTCCTGGGCTAGACCTCCCAAGTTCACCACTGGTGAGTATGTTTGTGTGTGCCGCTGTAGCTGCCCCTCAGAATTGGTAGCGCCTCTACGTTAGGGATTGATGCTGGGTGTGGTCATGTTTCCCAACCTTCCCAACACTGACATCAACTTTGGGATCTTCAACATGTATATTTGATCTTCTTATGTGATTATATTCGCAAATGTATATAAGGCACTGGCAGGTCTACAATTGAAGTTGACCTGGGAGATCGTAAAAATCCCCACCCTGTATTCACTCTACATTGTCGAGATTCGAACCACGACTTCATGGACCCATGAGATTGTAGTGGGTAGGTCTTAACCAGACAGCTTTAGCGTCCCTTCAGTAATCAATTAGTATATTTGTCTTGAGATCCTTGTTTCTTCTAAATTTTAATGTGTGATTCAAGAGTGTGCAGTATTCAATTATGTGCATATCTAATTCCGGTGTGTGTGTGGTGTGGGGGGGGGGGGGGGGGGGGGGGGGGGGGGGGCAGGAGGGGGGGGGGGGATTTCAATGTACATACCATCTGTATTGTATTAAACTATGTTAGTATCTGAAAACTGTGTTCCACTTTTGTTTCTTCTTTTTGCTGGTTCTTCATTTCTATTTTACTTCATCTTATTTTTTTGGTTAATGTGTGTACATGTAGGGTAAATCCGTGAATGTGCCGTTTTCTTTGTTATTCCGTGTTGTGTGTTTTGTGTATGCGTGTAATTTTTGCGCGCGCGCGCGGCGCGCGCGCGCGCGCGTGTGCGTGCGTGCGTTGCGGTGCGTGCGTGCGTGCGTGCGTGCGTGTGTGTGTGTGTGGTGTGTGTGGTGTGTGCTTTGTACTGCACTGCACATTTTCTTGATGATATTGCTCTTATTTTACTTTTATTTTCTGGCCTTGTAATATGCTGTGTATTGTATGTGCATGCATTTTTTCTCTTTTTTTTGTGTTAGTCAAATTTTTCATGTTCATATGTAACCTATTTAAATTGATTTGATTGTACAGCGCGGTGAACCCATGTTTGGGGGAATTCGCGCTATATAAGCCTCCATTTTATAATTGTTGTTGTTGTTGTTATTATTATTATTATTATTATTATTATTATTATTATTATTATTATTATTTATCATTAATATTATTATTATTATTATTATTATTATATTAAAAATTGTGTGGATTAAAACGTAGAGTATTAAAAAATGTGCAGATTTGCAAACTCAGGGGGTGGTGGGGGGGTTTTCTTGGGTTTCTTTTTATATAGGATAGGGTGTACTCGTATAAGTGATCTCATACATATCTGAATAAAACGCTGATGTACTTGATGTTTTTTTTCTTGTCACTGTAATAAAATTTGCCTTATCGTGAAATATTATGTGTGTGTGTGTGTGTGTGTGTGTGTGTGTGTGTGTGTGTGTGTGTGTGTGTGTGTGTGTGTGTGTGTGTGTGTGTTGTGTAAGACTGCAGGCTATAGAGTTGACTGTGGTATCACACCATAGTGGATGAAATGTAAATTTCCCTTCCTACTATCACACTCTAATTCAAACCATACACAACAAATAAAAAAAAAAGTCTTTAAATAATTTATTTCCCATTCATGCGCCATTAATTTTACTCAAAACAAAAATGACAGAATCCACTCGCACACATCTACGATCTCAATCTGCTATTACCAAAAGTACCACATCAGTGAATTGGTGATCTCCAATCCAATCCAACCATGTTATTATTTATTTATAGCGCCACCTCCCCCCCCCCTCCTCCTAACCACCACACAGGCCATATCGGGGCTGTCACCTCGTCATTTTTAAATCTCAGAACAAAACTATGCTAGAACCCTATACAGATTAAAACAGGGTATAAAACCAACAAGAGATAACCCACCTGCCTAGAAGCGAAAGTCGGGTTTGATCTCCATTAATTTTTGTGCCTGAAACTTCCCCCACCCCCTACACTACACCGAGAGTGGTGGTCTGGGTGCTAGTCTTCTGGATGAGACAATAAACGAATGTCCCCTGTGTAATACACATTTAGCGCATGTAAAAGAATCACGGAAACAAGACAGAAGTCCTTGGCGAAATTCTGTAGAAATATAAAACCACTGTGATAGGGGAAAAGTAGGCCTACACATGCAGACAGACAAAGAAAAAATAGTGGGTGGTGCTGCTCTTGTGACGGCAGCACTCTCTAGGGAGATTTTTCTCGTTTATGAGATCATAAAGTATTTGATTTGAATTGAACTGAATTGAATTTCATGCAGAGAAATATACGGTGACTTATGAGTGACATACAAGTACATGTCTTCCTTCAATTTCAAAAATGAAAATAAACTCAAATTATATAGAAAATCTAAATGATCTCCACAATTAGGCCTACACCATAAGTCCAAAGCCTAGCAAATGCTTTACCAAAAACTATATCCAGACAAGGCTAGCAATGTTTGTTTCCATAACACAAAGCCAGCATAATTATAATATTGTTATAATCATAACGTTTGGGTTCACTCCCTCCATCATATTCATATCCAGTGATACATCAGGGAACACTACTTAGACTATAATTATTCTTAAACACCAAAGGGAAATAAAATAAAAAAAAATAATAATGGATTGTAAAAAGAACAAAACGAGTGGTTCAGATATCAATGCCCGAAAATTTACTTTATATAACGAGTCGTAAAAAAACTGTGCAGGTAAGACACTTAATTCCTATTATGTTTGTTTCATTTATTTACCTTCTTTATTTTGTTTTTTGTTTCGGGGATAATGGAATAAGCACACGTGTGCTATTCTTACATCCAGTCTCCTGTGTATGCAGTTTTATAAATTTTGTCACCCCTTCCCAGCGGGCACACAAGGGTCCACTCTATCGGAAAAAACGGAACCAATTTTAAGGTGGAGAAGTGGAACAAGTTTTAAGGTGTGAGCAAGACATGTTGCATGTGTTGGCACACTGACGGGCTTGGCGTGATATAAATAGGCTGCCTTACCTAAAGCAATGGATGCCCTGCTGGCAAGAGGCGGGGGCGGGGGTTGGGGGGGGGGGGGGGGGTGGCGGTTAAAGGTGTCCCATAACCTGTGTGGTCGTAGCATCACAGCTTCTCTAGGGGCCAGCATATTGAGGGCGGCGCCCATCTCCTCTCCCTGGCTGCTTTACTTTTCCTGACCCTAAAGAGGGCAGGTACCCATTTACAGCTGAGTGAACTGGGGAACTATATTGAAGCCAAGGCACGCAAACAAGTCACCAATCCAATTGGCAACCACGCTCGATGCTACTTAACCTTGGCTGAGGGAAAGCGAGTGCTTTGACCACTGAGCTATCGCGTCCCCGTCTGCTGGCAATGGACAACACAATAGTGAAAATTACTGTGGATGACACCACCACACGGTAATGTCACCCCACTGGTGCTGAGGCTACAGATTTTACCCAACTAATGCATAAAAAGAAAAAAATTATTTTGCAAAATCATGAGTGTACATTCAATGCAATGGGGGACGGATAGCCTGGTGGTTAGAGTTATACGCACAGCGCTTGTGATCTACTGACCCGGGTTTAAATCTCGTTCAAGAGGATGGTTTTCCTCTGTAGTTGACACCAATGCCGCCTCCACTCCCCCAAAAACGTCCTTCGGATGAGACTACAAACCTAGGTCCCGGGTGCGAACGCATGCAGAACATCTTACGCACATGTTAAAACTTGTTCAGCTTTTCGGAAGAGTAGGCCAATGTGTGCCGGTGGGAAAATTGCATACACATGGGGACTGGATGTAAAAAAAGAAAAAGCGCATGAGTGCTTATTCCATTATCCTCGGGGACAGGATAGCCTACTGGTTTGAATATTGCGCCGGCAATCTGACCACCCGGGTTCGATTCCTGTTTGAGGGGTTTTTCCCCTGGAGTTAACATCAGTGCCGATTCCATTCTCCCCAAACGTCCTTCGGATGAGACTATAAACCGAGGCCCCGTGTGTGAACGCACGCAGAACATCTTGCGCACACGTTAAATCCTGTTCCGCTTTTCGTAAGAGTAGGCCATTGTGTGCCTGTGGGAACAGATGACAAATTTTACAAAACTGCATACACATGGGGACTTGATGTAAAAGAAAAAAGCACACGAGTGCTTATTCCATTATCCTCGGGAAAAAAAACCCAAAAAAATAAATAGAGTAAATAAATAAAGTCAATTACAATGATATCAAACCACACAGGCGCTTTGGTTCTACTTATTCACAAAAAAAGATTCCCTTTATGTTAGGTCTCACACAGTAATGCACAGCTAGGGGTGTCACACGAAACAATGACTGGCAGTTACATACATACATAATACACGAATGTAGTGATAGACTAGACCTTTTTATTTCACCACATCACAACACAAAGGAAGAGGAATACACACAGAATCCTCTGATGTGGCATCAGTGCCAAACAGTGATAAGCTGATAATCCAAAAATGAAAAATTGTGTTCACGTAATGGTAGTGATGAGGAATGGATACACACAAAATCCTCTGATAATAACAATATGATGTCCATTCTACAAATTGAACAGACCTAGGGGCACGTTCAGCTTGATCGAGGTTTTTGTCAGGAAGTGATGAAGGAGTGGACTCAAGTGAGATATGACGTCACAACTGCGCCAGGCTTTAGCATTGAGGAAAAAGTAGTGAGGAAAGACAAGTGCAGGTACCAACTTCTCAATCATTTTGAAAATGACTTATCAAAGATTCAAATAAAGAAAATTCCCAGGTTTTAGCATGGGAGTTCTTATTCTAATCGTATCTTCCAGAAATGATTTCTCTTTTATTTAATTTTAGTGCGTTTAGCCGGGCCTCAACTTTCCTCAACTTTGGATACATTATTACTGACAGTGTTTAGAATCTAATGAAACCAAAAGAACAAACTGTGGCAATGTTTCTTTCCTGCACAAAACCGTTCCAGTACTGGGCTATAAGAGACCTAGGCCTGGGGCTCTTTAGGGGAGGAAAGAGAGAGCACCCAGCAAGCTGAGGGAAGACAGGGGAGTTCACTCATCCGTGACTTGTTGGCCACCACCACAATCACACGTCACCCTGCAGGTGGTAGCCTTGGTCTTGTTTAATTGAATTGATTTGTTGGCTGTTACTCACAAGCCATTAACTGAGCTACCTCATGCCAGACTGAGTAGGCCTACATAACAAAAGTTAGACGTTGCTTCTAGAATTGTAACATTTTTGGGGTGGCCCGAGGCGCTGAAGTGGGAGAACTTGCGGATGCGTAGGACCTCTGACTTTCTGGCTTCTGACTACAGTCCTGATATCAGAGAAATCTGGAAAGGACTATAATTCGACTAAAACAACAACAAACAATCAGTTAATAAAACAGTGCTCACGTTAATTCCTGCTCAACCCTACAGACACCAAGCTGTAGGCACACGAAAGGACTGGAAAGGACATGCCATTATTTGAAAAGGACATGCCATTATTTGAAAAGGACATGCCATTATTTGAAAGGACATGCCATTATTTGGAAAGGACATGCCATTATTTTCCTAGACACGTCCGGCCTGACGGCGTAAGCAAAGGAGAGAAGAAGAAGAAGAATTCCTGTTCACATGTTCTGTCTAAGAGGACCTCTTGTCTACTTTTTCTGTAGGCCCCTACTAGCTTATAGTAGAACCTTTTGAATGTAGTGCTTCTAGGCCAACCAGCAATCCCAAAGAGGATCTGGCCTGACTGACCCCTATCACCCCAGTGGCCAAGAAGCTCTATGGAGACTGTGAGGACCTGCAGTGTACAGCCTTCTTCGTCACAGAGACTGAACTATCCATCTGACAAACCCTCGAAAAAAAGGGGGAAAAAAGGTCAGTATCTTATACTAAAAAAAACCACACAGCACACAGACACAGACACAGACACAGACACACACACACACACACACACACACACACACACACACACACACCAAAACTGGAATGGTCTGCATACCCGCCATGACCAAGACCACCCTGGCCAACTGGCTAGATGGATCCCCCATTGATCTCTTGTCAGACAGTCTCTTACAAACTGTCACTCTTTTAATATTAGTATTCAGCCTGCCTGCTGAACTTGGCATCCAGGTGAAGTCTTACACACACACACACACACACACACACACACACACACACACACGCACGCACGCACGCACACGCACGCACGCCGCACGCACGCACGCACGCACGCACCACACACACACACACACACACACAACCACACACACACACACACACACACACACGCACAAACAAACCCCACACACACACACACACACACACACACACACACACACACACACACACACACACAACACACACACACACACACACACACACACCACACAAACAACACAACACACACAACCACACACACACACACACACACACACACACACACACACAACACACACACACACACACACACACAATCTTATTAATATTTCAACTGATAATATTATTATATTTTTATCATAAGGGGGTTTATTTTTACGTATAAATGTGTATGATTTATGTTTTTATTTTCTTTTTTTAGTATTATTATTATTTTTTAATATTCTTTCCCCTCCCCCTCCCCTCCCGTCCGGTATCACTGTATGTGGAAGGACGTAAACTTGAAGACTACTACTACTACTGCACACACACAACACAACACAACACAACACAACACAACACACACACAACACAACACACACACACACTTACACACACACACACACACACACACACACACACACACACACACACACACACTTATACTATATGGTGGATTTTTTCCGTCAGTGATAGATATTTCAAACGTCAGTTTTTGGTGAGGAGTTTTGTGTGGTTGATTTTTTTGTGGTGGTGGTGGTGGTTTTTATTTCAAAGCCAAAAGGCTACAACCACATGGACATTTTGGGTACATGGTATGATTGATAAAAAGGATGCACGGCACAGTTATAGCCTAATTATAGGCTGTCTCCCCTTAATCGGAGATGTCCACAGTTGCAGGAGAACCCAGTCAATCGGCCTTGGTCTATCAATATGTGCCCCAATCCAGACAGAATATAATAGGCCTAGGCCTAGATCTAGTAGTTCTAGGCTATCTTTGGTCAAATCTATAGGCATACGCATGTGGGATTCAACTGCTTGTGTTGAGCAAAGGCCACTTGTGTCGAGCAAACGCAGCAGTGTGTTGTACACAGTTATATAATAGGCTACTGGTCCCCAGGCTAGCCCTAGGCCTAGTGACACTTGTAGCCTGGTGTGTTCCTTGTGTCTTGTCAACGTTAGTCTACGTCAGCTGTTGGGTGTTTACACAGTTTGTCACCCATTGGACTGAACAGCCACCAGCGAGCCTGCACCAGACGTGGACAGTGCCCTTAATCTTCGTTCGCGAAGCCAAGCCATGATACACAGGTCTACACACGTTTATTCAGCTGGGTCCCAAACACTGACACCTGTGATCTCCGTCCAATCTTGGTGTTACATTTGGCTCGGCGGCAAGTTCTTTGATCTACGCCAAGAATGAGGTAGACTGGCTGTAGGCCTTATAGGCTAACCTGTCAAGTGTTTCAACTACTTGCCTGAGCGCCTTGGGCTTGTTGTCAACGAAGCAAGGCAGTTAGGATAGGCCGCCCCGCAGAAAACCTGTAATGTACAGCGAGGTGGTGGTTCTTTTCGTTGTGCTTCTTTTCGTTGTGCGTTCCCCAGGTTAACACTCTGGGGTGGGGGTCACCCAGAATGTGCACTCTTTGATTTACTCGTCCCACCTGGGAATCACTGAGATTGAAATTGCACGATGAATGAGAAGTTTTCGAGTAGGACTGTTTCCAAGTGCCTCGCCATACAGGCAGCCACACTCCGACTTCAGGGGATTGTTTCTCCTTATTAAGAGCTTGTCATGAATGAAGGGAATCTCAACACAATGGTTTACAACATAACAAAATTTTAATGTAGGTCTTCACAATTAGCTGACATCAATAATACGAATTCCAGTGCAGCCACCTCAGATTGTGTTGTCTGCTACTGTCCGCAATGTCAAGGATGATCTGTCTGTAATGTCAAGGACGCGGTAGGCCATCTTTTCCGTTTCCGTGCCGCAAAATTTGTATTCCACTTGCACAGCCCGTATTTGCATCGTTATTCCAAAATGCCCGGACCAATTTGTAAGGATGGATCGCCACCAACTGTCAGAGGGTGATTATTGCTGCATGCACTCACCTTACGTACATATAACAAGCACACACGGGATAACCTAGTGGTCTGAACATCGCGCTCGCAATTTGACAACCGGGTACGATTCCTATTCGATGGATTTTACCCCTGGAATTAACATCAGTGCTGACTCCACTCTCCCCAAAAGTCCTTCGGATGAGACTATTAATTGAGGCCCAGTGTGCAAACGCACGCAGAACATCTTTCGCACACGTTAAATCCTGTTCCGCATTTCCGATTTCTAAAGAGTAGGTCATTGTGTGCCGGTGGGTAACACTAACAGTACACTACAGATGACATTTACTAAATGCATACACACGGGGACTAGACGTAAAAAAGCACATGAGTGCTTATTCCATTATCCTGGATATAAAAGAATGAATTATAAATAATCCCCCCCCCCCAAAAAAAAAAAAAAGGAATGGTGATGCAATGTCATTTACCATGTAAGATTCTGATCCCCACACACATTAGATGACCATGAGTGCGATCAGTGTACAATAGATTTAGCCCCCCCCTCGCCCCCCCCCCCCCCCTATCTTTTCTTGGGGGGGAGAGGGCTATTTCCCTTATCAGGGCAAGGGCCAAAGGAAAAAAATGTGAAGGCTTACTCTCTTACCCTTGGAAAATAAAGGTTATTCATTCATTCTCTGTGTCTTAGTCACACACACACACACACACACACACACACACAGAGTCACACATGCACACACACACACACACACACACACACACACACACACACACGCACGCACGCACGCACGCGCGCGCGCACACACACACACCACGCACACACAGTCACACACACGCACACACACAAACACACGCACACACACAAACACACACAGATGACACACACCACACATGTACACATGCATGCCAAAACACATAGATATATATACAAAAACACTGAAACAGTCACACACACACACACACACACACACACACACACACACACACACACACACACACACACCTAAAGTGTTAGCAACATAGTTCCTTGAGAAATAAAGAAAAGAGAATGTGCTTATTTCAGCTGCTGATGTGGATCCATAAATTCTGTCACATGCTTCCTCCCTCCTGTTGTTTCATCATCAGACTGCTTTGCCTGTGCTGCTTATTCTTATTTCAAGTATACATCATTACATGTGAACAGTCAATAGTCATTACTAAAAATAGCATGCTTAACTGAGATTCACACACACACAGACAGACACAGAGAGAGAGAGAGAGAGAGAGAGAGAGAGAGAGAGAGAGAGAGAGAGAGAGATATGTGTGTGTGTGTGTGTGTGTGTGTGTGTGTGTGTGTGTGTGTGTGTGTGTGTGTGTGTGTAAAGTTTTGAAGACATATATTCAGCAGTGGTAGTTTTAAAAGCTATTTATATTACTGATGTTTTGGTTCTACATCTAGACATTACAACTGCAGGGTGTGAAAAGATTGTTGGTAATGGATTGTTTAAAGCAGTAATGGAGAAAAGTGTTGTATACATACATATACATGTGTGTGCAGGGTTATGAGCTGTATGAAAAATCATGACTGGTAACTACAGTACAGGGAGCAGTGTCCAGAAGAAAAAGTTTTTGCTGCAAGTATATTATTTATAGATGTTAAAGATCTAGTATTCAACAAGAACATAAGCATAGATCGTATTTGAATATTTTGGAAAAGAAAAGTAAAAGTAACTCAATTGTTCTGGAACAATTTCCAAAGCAGCAAATAAATCTGTTGCCAATAGGAACAAAAGAGCAGAACTGTGAAGGGAGGGATTAAGGTTGTCTTGATGTCAGCTGGGCTGTGGAATACCTCTCACTCTCATCTGTTATATATATATATATATATATATATATATAATATATATATATATATATATATATATATATATATATATATATATATATATACATATATATATATATCACATGGCAGCCTGGCCTAAACACTTCGAATGGCTAAAGATGGCATAAGTGTCTAAAGATCCTGGAAATCATCTCCCCCCTTCCCCCCCCCCCCCTCTTCATCCCCTTCCCCCTCCTTCGCTCTGGTAAAACTGCGGGTAGCCACAACATTGGTTGATCGTGGCTTCAAAAATGTAATTTGTCAGCTGCTTCCAATGTGTGTTCAGGACTGGATAGTTTCAAGGTTTGAAATGGGTCCATTAGTCAGAAGGAATCAGGCCCTGCAACTAATTTCAATATAATAATAATTAATTGGGTGTGTGTAGCATTCTCATAGTCATTCCCTTTGTGTGCTGTCCCCTGTACAAGTCAGTGGTGATGTTTAGTCAAATTCTTCCAGCTGGAGGGGCAGGCTGCAGTTCTACAGAATGACAGAGTTATTAATATGAAAGACAGCAGTAGGCCTTCTGCTGGAGCTGTAAGAGGGATTTCTCTTTTAGTGATGTTGCAGTTGAGGTTAGGGAGATGTACTGTTGTTAAAGCTGATTTGATATAGTGTCTGTGACTAAGCTGAGAGTAAGTCAATGATTGAATTTAATTGTGTGTATACATACTAACTGAATTTAATAATTGTTTTGATCAGGTTCAGTAGAAGTATGTGTATCTGCTTTACACATAAAAGGAGTTGGCTAAAGCCATGAGAACTTGGATGTTTATTGATAGTGTGATGTTGGATTTATTCTATGGTTATATGTTAAGATTGGAATCTGATGAGTAACTACAAAATCCATGGGATGTGATAGGAGCCAATGTTGTGAAAGAAATTGTAGTGTGATCTGTTGACATTATAAAGATAGTGTCAGTTGAGAGAACAGGAAAGGGTTTTCCCTTTATTTTAATTGTGGTCTTTGGTTATTTGATTTACAATTGTGCACTCTGTATTGGTTCCTATGATAAACTTTACATATATATATATATATATATGTATATATATGTGTGTGTGTGTGTGTGTGTGTGTGTGTGTGTGTGTGTGTGTGTGTGTGTGTGTATGTGTGTGTGTGTGTGTGTGTGTGTTTTGTGTGAGTGATGAAAGGAATTTGGATTTCCTCCAATCAGCTAGACGACTAAATTTTATTTGTTTTGTGTAACTTTCAATCATTGATAGTGTACCTGGTTAAATATGGATAGAGTAGTTACCTGAATTTTTATGTCTGTGTGTGTTTCAGGTGTGTGTTGTTGGTAATAGAAACAAAATTTATTTTTTTTTATTTTTTTTTTTTATTATTATAATAAAAGAAAATTGCATTACCATAACACCCCTGTGTGGCCTCACATCATTCCTCTGAGTTGTGGAGTGCCCGAGTCCTAACATCCCTGAATATACCCCCTCCCAACACAGTGAACAAGTGTCAGGATTCATCTCTCTTGTACAATATTTGCACAATATGAAACAATTAATATTTTTATCATCATCATCTCAGACTGCTGTATCCTACAGTTCAGGCAGCTCTGCTGTAACACAGTCTTGGAATGGTTTTCTTTGATGCAAAATGTTTACCCAGTTCATACTTATGAGGATAACATGTGACTGAAATTTGCTGCTTTCTACATTTCCCTGCAAAAAATATTTTGTTTGTTAAGTAAGACAAACTTGTATTCAGATCCCTAACCATTGTCACCAAACATGCACCACCTTTTCTTTTTGACCTTACAACTGGACAAGGCATGCAAGGGAGGGGAGACAACTTTCCATTCCTGATCATTTGGGTTTAAATAAAAAATGGTTGAGATACTAATAACATCAATATAATGATATATATATATATATATATATATATATATATATATATATATATATATATATATATATATATATATATATATATATATATATATATATAAAATTTTAGTTGTAATAAAAAAGATAAAAAATAATAATGATAAAAAGATAACAATATTAATAATAATAACTCTTCTTCTTCTTCTTCTTCTTCTTCTTCTTCTTCTTCTTCTTACTATTATTATTATTAACATCAAAATAACAGTCTCCCAATCAGAAACTGTTGCATTCATGAAATCTGAATAATGATGCCATATAAATTGACAGTAGGTCCTCTTTTTTGTGGTTATGGCTATAGTATTTATAAATGATTGTTTGTGATTCCAGTGATGAGGGGGCTGAAGGAGACCTGAGCTTGCTGGTGTACGGCAGTCCTCTTCTGGACATCGTTGTCAACCATCCTGCAGCGACAGAACTGTTGGAGAAGTAGGTGATTGTCAGTTGCACTGTCGCATCTGTCAGTTTCCCTCACTGTCAGCTCCTCTCACCTGCTGTCTGTCACATCCCAGCTGGTGCTACACCTATGGTCTCGAGGAAGGGGCTAATTCTAGCACTGGGTCTGAGTTATGCTGGGTTTGCATGCTGTGCTGTACACCACAGAGAGAGAGAGAGAGAGAGAGAGAGAGAGAGAGAGAGAGAGAGAGAGAGAGAGAAGTATAATACAGATGATTTTTTTTCCTTCCTATAAAAAACAACTTAAAATCCAGTGAAGCAAATAAACTAGCAAACAACCCCCCAAAATCAAAACTAAAAAGATAGAAAGAAACAGCAGTTATTCAAAAAACAAAAACAAAATTAAACGAGCGACTAATCTGAACAACAGTAACAGTAAAGAAAGGTGAGGAGGAACATATCCAGGCAAAGCATGAAGAAGTTTCTTGTTTGATGATGAAGAAGATAGGCAGCAAAAAAATGACACACAATGTAAAACAAAGAGACATGGTTACACATACACTGTGTGTGTGTGTGTGTGTGTGTGTGTGTGTGTGTGTGTGTGTGTGTGTGTGTGTGTGTGTGTGTGTGCAGACCTGTGCCTTTATTATTCAGTAAGCTCCAAATCAGGAGTATGTTCAATTTAACATCTAATCATATCATGTGTGTGTGTGTGTGTGTGTGTGTGTGTGTGTGTGTGTGTGTGTGTGTGTGTGTGTGTACATGTGCATGTGTGTGTTGTGTTGTGTTTACTCTGAAGCTTATATAATATTTTGAAAATAATATTTCATACATTCATATTACTGTGAATGTTTCAGATACGACCTCAAACCGAACAATTCAGTGTTTGCCGAGGACAGACATTTGCCACTGTGAGTAAAGTCATGGCATAATTATTGCTAAAGGCTTGTTTCTTCTTTGTTACATTTACTTTTATACTGTCTCCTCCCCGTTAGCTTATTTGATGTTTGGCTATTGTGTATGAATATGTACAAATTAGTGCACAGGCATCACACACACACACACACACACACACACACACACACACACACACACACACACACACACACAAAACCATATGCGCCCACAAATTCATGCATACATATAGATGATCACCCTTAGACATACTACTTTATATTCTTGTACACAAACTCCCAAACAAGAAATAACAATGTCCTTTGGAAATAGATGTGTAACTGGGGCAGGATAGCCTACCAGTGTTTATTTATTTATTTTATTTATCTATTTATTCATTCTTTTATATCAAGTTCAGAGTGTTGCACTCACAATCTGGCTCCAGCTACCACTGAGATGCCTGGTCAAAGGGAGGTAACCACAGAACAAACTTCACTCCTAAAAGTCTCTCAGATATGACTATAAACCGAGGTCCCCTGAAGCTATGCACTGCACTCCCTAAATGGGAAATCTCCCCTGGGACATAACTATAGCCACAACAACAAAGAACACACGCAGAACGACTTGAGCACATGTTAAAATCTGTTCCTTCTTTCATGAGCCTAGGCTGTTGTGTGATGGTTGGAATGATGACAAAACAGATCTTTTTTTTAAATGCATGCACACTGGTGTCATTCCCGAAATTGGAATGCAGCTGTCTTAATGGTGGGCAAATGGTTGCATAAACAAAAATTCACAATCAACGAATCTTGGAGCTCTAGCTGAGGAATAAAATAAATATGTTTGGAGATTGCTTGTAGAAGCAGGGATAAAGAGAGAGAGAGCTGGGCTGTTATGCAAGCAGGATGATGACAAATTTCTGATCTTTGGTCAGCACTCTTAAACTGACAGATAATTAATCTGCTATCTTCAGTTTGCGCTGGGAGAGTTTTGGGAGTTTTCCGGTGAATTAAGAATGAAGAGTGTGAGAAGGTCTAGTGTATGAACGCGCTGAACCCCAGAAGTTTAGTAGAAGTGCTCGCCTGTGCTCAACACTTTGATTTGTTTTTGCAAGATATATTGCTATATAAATTCCATGTATTATTATCATTATTATTATCAATATTATCATCATTATTATTATCATTAATATTAATATAAATATTATCAAATGATCTATCAAAATGACGGAATGCAAGGACTGTAATCTTAAATGCCATAAATCACGCAAGTCAACCAAATTTTTAGAGTGGGTATATACTTTAAATTCAGCAAAAAGAAACACTTAAAAAAAATATATAACTTTTTAAAAAATCATTTTGTTGTTACAATTACATATATGCATGACAAGCATTATCAATAACATTAAAAAATTAAACATTAACCATTTGCAGTCGTACAAAGAAAGACTTGATTCAAGCTGTTGTTTTGGTTAGGTATGTCATAAGGGTTTGGTTAGGGTTTTTTTGTTTTGTGTTGGTTTTTTGTTTTGTTTTTGTTTGCATTTTACTTACAGAGCCTGCTATAAGCAAGTCATGGCAATGTTTCTGAAGACAACAGTCAGGGGCATTGCTAACTGCTGTGTTTTAATTAATATATTTGTACCCATGCAAGCAAGCGCATGTGTGTGCGGGGAAGGGAGGGGGGGGGGGGGTGTTGAGAAGTGCAGGGATGCATTTGTACAGACGTAGCTGTTGGCAGCATACGTTTGTGGGTCTGTACATTGGAGCGTAAATGTTTAATTTATAATTGTGTATGTGCCGTGATATTCAGGTATCAAGAAGTGGAAGAGAAATGGAAAGAGCACACACAGTTCATCATTGGCGGAACTGCTTTGAACGTGGCCAGGGTAGTACAGGTGAGTGTTTGAAACATATCAGGAGTTCCAAAGGTGGATGTTCTCACCCCCATGGGGATGCTGGGGGCTCTTTCAGTATAAACAGCATCCCCACCTTCTGGAAATTCTGTGCTAGAAATTTCCACTTTTCTATCCCTTTCTTTGTTCCTGTCTTTCTCCTTACCTTTCAATCCTTTCTTGTGCTTATTTTCTGCCTTCCTTTCTCCTTACCTTTCAATCATTTCTTGTGCTTATTTTCTGCCTTCCTTTCTCCTTACCTTTCAATCATTTCTTGTGCTTATTTTCTGCCTTCCTTTCTCCTTACCTTTCAATCCTTTCTTGTGCTTATTTTCTGCCTTCCTTTCTCCTTACCTTTCAATCATTTCTTGTGCTTATTTTCTGCCTTCCTTTCTCCTTACCTTTCAATCATTTCTTGTGCTTATTTTCTGCCTTCCCAGTCCACCGTCCTGCCTTTTCTCAAGCAAGTCTTTCAAACAATATTCTGTTTTCATTATATGACATTTTGCAAGTGCTTTTTTTTGTTCTGGTGACCAGGTAGTGATACTTAAACACTGGGATGGGCACAGGATGTCCAGTATGCAGTGGTATTTGCCCATATGGCACTTTTTAATATATATATATATTTTTTTTTAATCAAGTATATTTTACTTTGAAATGTTTGTTATCTTTTTTTATGCTTTTTTTGTAATCTGGGTATGATAAATTAAGCAGAATGGCATGCGTCCTCAGCACAGCCTGGTTTATCAGCCTAAAGGAATGAAATGATTTGGGTATTGTGTCTTTTAATGGGGTTTTTTTTTCAGATGGACAGTGTTAGATATTTGAAGTTATTAGGAGGTGTTGGTTTTGAACCTGAAGATGAAAGTTACTGGAGCCACTGAAACTGAAGTGACAGCCCTGATATGGCTTTCGTGGTTGGTAGGGCTGTAAACAGTATGGTATGGTATGGTATGGTATGGTATGGTATGGTATGGTATGGTATGGTATGGTATGGTATGGTATGGTATGGTATGGTGTGGTGTGGTTGGTGTGGTGTGTGTGGTGTGGTGTGGTGTGGTGTGGTATGGTATGGTATAGAATGCTAGAAAAACAGAGGGAAGGATACAAACCTCTCTCCACTCTCTTGTCTCCCAGGCCCCACACACATGCAGATTGAACCCTTACCAAATACATTTCAGATCAGGAATCCCATGATCAGTTTCCCTGCTTTCCTGTCTCACTTGGTTTAACATTAGTAAGCAAAAATTCATGTTGAACAGTAGAGTTTGTTGTACACCACATCACGGCAGATTTTTCTGCATGAAATTCAGGCTGTTCTTCCCAGGGAGAGCATGTCTCCACAAGAGTAGCACCACCTACGTTTATTTTTTTTTTGTCTTTTCCTGTCTGCATGTGTATTTGTTTCCCTATTACAGTGGCTTTTTACTACAGAATTTTTGCCAGCACAATTCTTTCGTCACCACAGATTCTTTAACGTGTGATAAATGCATCTTGCACATGGGACCTCGGCTTATGGTCTCATCCAAAAGACTCACCCAGATCACCACTTGTGGTCTAGTGGGTGAGGGGCAAGTTTGGAGCACAAACAAGGATCAAACCTGGACTTTCCACTTTCTAGGCAGATGCCTTACCCTCTAGAAGAGATGACAGCCCCGATATGGCATGTGTGGTCAGCGGGACTATCAACAACAGGATTGGATTGGATTATGAGGTTTAAAATTATACGAGGTGACAGCCCCAATATGGCCTGTGTAGTCTGCGACGCTATAAACAACATGATTGGATTGGAACTTTTAGACAATCAATCCATTTTAGCTACAATAAAAGAACAGTGGACAGAAATTAGTGTGACATGTATATAGAAAAAGCAGCGGCAGGTATTTACACACGTACCCGGTGGTTGTTGCAGTGGCTGATGGGGAAGGCTGGGGCGTGCACGTTCTTTGGTGGTGTGGGCCGAGACAGACACGGGGAGCTGCTGCAGCAGCAGGTGAGCAGCACCGGCCTGCACGCTGCCTTCCACCTGACTGACGCCCAGCCCACCGGCACCTGTCTGACCGTCTGCACTGGACACGACAGGTGATTTTATTTATTTTATTTTATTATTTTATTTATTCTTTTATATCGAGGATAACAGAATAAGCAATCATATGCTTTTTTTCATCCGGTCCCCGTGTGTATGCAGTTTTGTAAATCATGTCATCTGTTCCCACCGGCACACGATGGCCTACTCTTACGAAAAGCGGAACAGGATTTAACGTGTGCGCAAGATGTTCTGCGTGCGTTCGCACACGGGGCCTCAGTTTAAAGTCTCATCCGAAGGACTTTTGGGGAGAGTGGAGTCAGCACTGATGTTAACTCCAGGAAGAAAATTTCCTCAACCGGACTCGAACCCAGGTCTTCAAATTGCCAGCGCAATGTTCTGACCACTAGGCTATCCGCCCCCCAGAGGTGAGGGAGGGAGTCTGCTTTCTACACAGTATTGGGTTTTTTTTTAATTTTATTTTATTTTATTCTTTTATTCTGAGGATAATGGAATAAGCACTCATGTGCTTTTTTTTTTACATCCAGTCCCCGTGTGTTTGCAGTTTTGTAAATCTTGTCATCTGTTCCCACCAGCACACAATGGCCAACTCTTTCGAAAAGCGGAACATGATTTAACATGTGCGCAAGATGTTCTGCATGTGTTCACACTCGGGGCCTTGGTTTATAGTCTCATCTGAAGGACTTTTGGAGGGAGTGGAGTCTGCACTGATGTTAACTCCCCTGTACTATGATATAGCTATTATATATGTTGCCAAGATAACCATGTGAGTGTTAACACTTTTTTTGAAGGGGGGGGGGGGGGGGATGGAGGTTTGCATTCATTTCATTGATATATAAGAAAATGCAGGAAATACTTATTTAGAAAAAAATTCAGATCTTTGTAAACATCAAAAGTACACAAATGTAAACTTTTACAGGCAGGCAAGTAAGAACACAACACCCAAGTGTCTGGCAGAGCAAGTTTTCGGTTTATTCAAAACCTTCAGGCTGAAAGATTGGCCAACTGACAGTACAAACCAAACACAGCTACACTTAGTTACATATCAAAGTGAAAGTAAAGTAGTAAACTTTTAGATTGAAACGAAATCTGTCTGGTTGTATCAATATTCTTATTCATACACAGGCGCCAGCAAAGTCTGATACGCATGTGCTTTTCCTGCTCTTAGAAAATCAGATCATGTGTAGATAACACGTTGCATGTGCCTGTGCTCATGAGCAAATGTGTGTGTGTGTGTGTGTGTGTGTGTGTGTGTGTGTGTGATACAGGTCTATGGTGTCACGGATGGCGGGGGCTGGCAGTTTTACTGTGGAAGATCTTCATCTGCCCCACCATTGGGCGTTAGTGCAACAGGCTTCATGCTTCTACACTGTGGTATGGTCAGTGAGTGTGTGTCTGTATGTAGAGCTGTCTGTCGGTCTGTCTACTTTTCTGTGTTTGTGTGAGTGTGTGCATGCTTTTGTGCAAGATCAGCATACACAAAAAGACCACTCAATCCATTGATTAAGATAAAAGAGAGGAGAAAAACGCAGTATGTGAGAGTGTGTGCATGGCATGGATTTTAGTCACCCCCGATACTCAGATCTGTGCTATAATGTCCACACCACCCATTCCAATCTTATTCTGTCACAGGCCATTCTATGCTTATTCAGTAGTATTTTTGGAACTGAACGGTCACATGCATGTGAATGTCTTGAATGCAAGCGCTTTGATTTCTGTACTGTGCAAGATTTAGCGCTGTTGAATTTTGATATATTGCTATTAATATTATGATTAATATCATTTTTCATCATCATCATTATTATAAGCATTATCATCATTATTATTACAATCATTGTTATTGTTATTATTATCATTATCCTCAGAGTCCACAGATTTCATTGGTATGGTGTGTGTGTGTGTGTGTGTGTGTGCGCACACGTGCGAGCCAGGTGCATAGTGCCTGGTCTTCTCCTGTGCTTGTAAACTTTACAGGTGGGTTGCCCGCTGGCCTCAGCCAACACACAATCTGACTTGAGAATGTTGATGTAATTTTGGCTTGGTTTTGTTTCACCCATAGAGAATGTTGAATCTTTTTTTTTTTTTTTTGAAAGAATGTAGATATAATTTTGGCTTGGTTTTGTTGTCCATACAGAATGTCAATGTAATTTTGACTACAAAAAAAAGACTAGTGGAACAAAAAAAACAGGTGAAACATTTAGAAAAAGCAGTGGCCTGTATGTATCCACACCTGTGGTAAACACACCTCTGGCTCATGCCTGTGTGTGTGCAGAGTTTCTCCCTGGCCAACAATCCCCAGGTGCTCACCAGCCTGGCTGAACACGCCGCACAGCGCAGCAAGACGTTCTGCCTCAACCTGTCCGCGCCTTTCCTCTGTCGCCGCTTCAAAGACGCCATGTGTCATCTGCTTCCCTACGTTCACTTTCTCTTCGGCAATCAGGCGGTGAGTGAAGTGTTGCCGGGCTGAGTGTTCAGTCTTTTGATGTGCTTCATTGTGATGTAATGAATATCTTATGTGTTTCATACAAAGAACACAAGACCAATAACTATGTGAAAGAAGAAATCAAAAAGCGTGTGGGCCCCCAAGAGCCTTTGCTCTCCACCATAAAGAGGAGAAAGCTGATGTGGTTTGGTCACACCACAAGACACAACACCCTAGCAAAAACCATCTTGCAAGGAACAGTCGAGGGCAAGAGAAGAAGAGGCCGCCAAAAGAAATCATGGGTTGACAACATCAAAGACTGGACTGCCCAACCCCTGCAACGCCTCCTACTAGCCACACAGGATCGTGAAGCATGGAAAAAGATCTCCGTTGCGTCTTCTCTCATGTCCCCCCTACGTCCTTTGGGACATGGGACTGAGTGAGTGAGTGAGTGATGTAGTACCAGCATTGTTTGTAATGCAGCTGAGTGATGTAAGACAGAGTTCTATGTACACTATCTGCTGGCTAATATTCAGGATGTAATCACTACAGTGGGTATGATATTATTTTCTGTTTATGTTTGTTTTAACTTCTCCATCTTTGTCATTATTCTCATAACTTCTTGTAGTAGCAATAGTAGTAGTAGTAGCAGTAGCAGTAGCAGTAGCAGCAGCAGCAGCAGCAGCAGCAGTAGTAATGGCAGTAGAAGTGGCAGCAGCTGTAATGGCAGTAGAAGTGGCAGCAGCAGCAGCAGCTGTAATGACAGTAGAAGTGGCAGCAGCAGCAGCAGCTGTAATGGCAGTAGAAGTGGCAGCAGCAGCAGCTGTAATGGCAGTAGAAGTGGCAGCAGCAGCAGCTGTAATGGCAGTAGAAGTGGCAGCAGCAGCAGCAGCTGTAATGGCAGTAGAAGTGGCAGCAGCAGCAGCTGTAATGGCAGTAGAAGTGGCAGCAGCAGCAGCTGTAATGGCAGTAGAAGTGGCAGCAGCAGCAGCAGCTGTAATGGCAGTAGAAGTGGCAGCAGCAGCAGCTGTAATGGCAGTAGAAGTGGCAGCAGCAGCAGCAGCAGCTGTAATGGCAGTAGGAGTGGCAGCAGCAGAAGCAGCTGTAATGGCAGTAGAAGTGGCAGCAGCAGCAGCTGTAGCAAACATAACAGTGGTTTAGTTCAGTATGCAGATAGAAAGAAACTGCTGAAAAATTGTTGATTGAGCATCTTGTTTTACAGCATTGGTAACTTTGTCATCATAACTGTAAAATTCTTTCATATCTGTGTCTGTTTCAGGAGCTGGATGAATTTGGAAAAGTTCACGGCTTACGGGTGTGTACTACTCATGCAGTGGTCTTTCTGCCTTAGCAAGGTTGTTATAGTGCTGTTGTTACTGAAGCAAACTGCCAGCTCTTGTTAATTAAGTGTTATGGTGTTAAAGATTTGTGTTGCTCTTCCTCGCTTTTCATGGTTTACTACCTCTGTGTGTGTGTGTGTGAGTGTGCATGCGGGTTTACACACAAGACAGGAAATCAAACACACAGAGACAGAAATATTGATTATGCATTAATCAAACATCGACCACTAAGTCTAGTTTTTTACCTCCCAAAACTCTTTACCTTCAACATCAACATGTGTGAACATGTTTTCCTAACTTTCTACAACATGAAAATGTGTCTTAGTGTATATTATTGAAACGTTTCTCAAGCAGCACTCAGGAATATTAATAGTGCTAGTAATAATATAATAATAATGATACGGATAATAATAATATTAATAATAATGATAATAAATAATAATATAAAATATAATGATGATGATGATAGCGCTTAGAATAATCTGAAACTTGATACCTATCCCCTGCTGTATTGATGTTTGCTTATGTTATAAGCATTTTGAATCCATCATGTTTATAAAAACCAGGGACAATAAATAATCAACAGCAGTGTGTGTGTGGGTTTCAGGGAGACAGGAGCCAGGTGGCCAAAGCCGTAGCGGCGTGGCCCATGGAGAAGGAGGGTCAAACCCGCGCGGTGATCATCACACAGGGCCCCCGCCCTGTCCTTGTGGCCACAGGTCTGTAGGGCAGGGGGGTGTTCTTTTATTCTTTTTATCTATTTTATTCTTTTCTTTTGAGGATAATGGAATAAGCTCTCATGTGCTTTGTTACATCCAGTACCCGTGTGTATACTGTTTTGTAAATTTTGTCGTCTGTTCTCACCGGCAGAGATGATTGCCATTTTTTTTTCATTTTAACATGTGCGCAACACGATTTGCATGCATTCACACGTGGGATCTTGGCTTATAGGTTAATCCAAAAGACTTTAGGGGAGTGGTGTCTGCACTGATGTTAAGTCCAGGGGAAAATCCCCTTGGTGGCTTAAAGCTCCGCTCAAACTGGGGTCGTCAGATCATGAGCACAACGCTCAGTCCACCAACCTCTCCTGTCTGCTGATCTCTTTGCATCATTTATGTATGGTATTCTCTTGTCCTGGTCTGGTGTTAAAGTCCATATTGTACTCCGTGTATGATGGTAGCAGTGTATTCTGTTCTCAAGGCCTTGTTGTCAAGGTTCAAGTCTTGCATGCACACAGAAATGCCAAGATCACCAGGGACATAATACAACATGCCACTCAAACAGAGAATTCTCCTCTATGTGTGTGTGTGTGTGTGTGTTCGATTCATTTTACGTCCCTTCACAAAATGTGATATTATACAATTGGAAAAAAAATAATAAAAAGGGAGGGGGGGTGAGGGGGAGAGGGGGAGGAGTTCTGGAAGTGGGGTAGGGAAGATAATTCACTAAATTTACACAGAACAGTTAGGAAAAAATTAAACACAAATATAAATAATTCTTGAGTACTGTACAGAATAGTAAATATAGTGTGTTTGTGTGTGTATGTGTGTGTGCATGCATGCGTGTTGTGGTGTGGTGTGTGTCTGTGTGTGTGTGTGTGTGTGTTTTGTGTGTGTGTGTGTATGTGTGTGTTAAGTCAAGTCAAAATTTTATTTCCAAATGGTACATTGAGTAAGCAATACATTTGCTTTTTTTCATCAAGCCATCTATCTAGCAAAAAAATTTAAACAAAACAAAACAAAAATTTAAAAACCCTAAAAAGACCACTTAAACAAAATGATATCCAATCCGTAACACTCAAACCAACCAGATACTTCAAACCGACAAATCACCCATAATGACAATGATACAATTTTACAACAACATAGTAATCACCCATCACCACCTAAAGCAACAACAGAACAACAATGAAAAAAATAAATAAATAAAATAAAATAGAATTTGAAATAAAACTGATTGAAAGGGACGGGGAAAGGGGGTATCAAGGAGGAATGGAGGAACACAACAATCAGCAAAACAAAGACAATGACAACAACACAAATTCTACAAACAATCAAGAACCCCCACCCAATAATACTTTTTTTATATTCAGTCAGCTAGACTATCAAACCAATACAATAACAATTACATCAATACCAATAATCCCTTCATTAAGAACTTCAAAAACAGCATTCATCACAAAACCTGTCATACTGAAAAAATATCAAGTCGCAATATCATCACTTCATCCATTTGGATTTTTCCTTTCCACACTTATAAAATTTGTAAATTATG